>JACMII010000015.1:64618-75176 GCA_014805405.1 Bunonema sp. RGD898 | reverse complement strand
CACGGAGGCGATCATGACACTGACCGCCACCAGAAAGAACGTCACGGTCAAGAACATCTGTGCGGCGTTCCATTTCGAGTGGCATTGGAGGAACTCCTTACGAAGCACAGCTGCGTCATTTTGGCGTCCATATGCCGAACACCCCGTCGTCGCCATAAACATTCGAGTAGGATGGCGCGCACGGCATAGGCTAATATCGCGATCACGATGATGCAAAGAAGGATGAAGACGCCGAGTGCCACATCTCCGAGCATCACGAAAGATGAGAAATGCATGGAGAGGATGAGAGCGACGGGCGCAAAGCATAGCGCCAGGACGAGGAGCAGGAAGAGAAGCCACTTCGACGTTGCTTCTCATGTTTTCAAGACTGAAGTCTTACAAGCAGCACGTCGCAGACACCAGGTCTTTGCCACTCTCGGAGGGGACGCAACTTCCGTGGACCGGCCGTGGCGTAGTCTGTCTGAAGAGGTTATTCTCTCAATGGCAGGGAGAAAACCCGCGTCAACCTTGCAGACGTTGCAGTAAACCCCGCCCTGTTCCTGAACCCATCGTTCGAGACACGCTGCGTGAACATCACTCATCTGTTTAGCATGAAAAATGCAATCGATAGAAGTCGCAATCGAAAAGAACCGTTCCAGCGCACGCGCATGGCCGGACGAACGGTGGCTCGGCGCCAAGACAGACTCTACAGGTTCGCGTCGCTGCGACTTCCGAACCAATGGACATGCCGATCAGGGGAGATTACTGCTGCTCCTGCTGCTGCTGCGAAATTGGGGTGAAGAATAAGGCGTTAGTCGTGGTCAGTCAACACACACAGGGTGTAGCAGTGAGTGAGGGTACCTCACCGCTTCCCAGCTGCTAGCGATGCGAGCTGATAAGCTGGCTAACAACAAAGATAATGAGGTCTTCTTCTTCACCTTTCATATGCACATCATATGCTAAAGGCACCGTTCTCTGTCAGTTCGTCGGGGGCACACTTTTGCGACACTTACAACTCGACGAGAAATGGGTCTTTGGAGCAGTTCAAAAGTGTGGTCGATGCGATTTTCCTATACTTCTATGTGCCGGAATTGCAAATCCGTGAAAAGGTGCGATTTTTAGCGAAATTCACAGTTGTGTGATCTGCAAACAATGATGGGAGCCAACTTGCCGAGCTTCGTTCTCAGCGCTCCGGAAATGACAGAAGCTCCAATTCGAAGAATTGCTAGAGGGCGCGACCTCTATCTCCCACAAAGGTTCAGTTTCATATCTCATTCAACTGCCGTCTCCCGACTCGATCTGCAGTTTTCACCTGCGTAAGAATTGTCCAAATCTAAGGACACCATTCGAAAGAGGAGACTTTGGGCTATCGAACGTACTTTTGAACTGTCGTAAAAGACTCAATTCCCATCAAGTTGTAAGGGTCGCAAAAAGTCATCCAACTTTTGGATCATCCTGTAGAATGGTTTCTTGTCGATATTGCGTAAGCCAAACCTCTCGCACCAGAATCCGTCTTCGCTGCACCCTCTCCGCGTACTTGGTAGATTCGGGGGGTCGCTTCGCACAAACTGTCACATCATCATAGAAAGCGCGAATTTCAACGCAAGATGGAGCAACCAGACCGATAGTCTCGGAAAAACATCGCCTGCAATCGGTCGTCATAGTGCTTGAAAATTGAATAGTTGTCCCTGCATCAGAAGCAGCCGTTTCGGATTCGTACGCCGCGTGCCGAGCGACAGACACAATAACAGCCGACTCGCAAGGCGACGATTTTCGTTCCCATTTGTCTGCTGACATTAGCGTGTCGCTCTTTGTTGTGCCGCATGACGATGACGAAGATGATGATAATGAGAATTTGAATGCGTATCAGACCGTTACGTGACTCGCTGTGTGCAGGCCTTGACAACCGTTCGTCGCAGTGATCAGCCGCCATTTTGATGACATTCCTCCTCCCAGAGATGCGCCTCGACAAGCACAACCTTTGGCAAGCCCATTTACCGCGCCCCATTCTTCTCTAGTCATTTCTCCCAATTTCACTTGAGCCCACCGATCAACCGACCAGCCAGCTTTGCCTCTACATCATTTGTGCATAATATGCATAGTGTACCTTGCAGCACTTCAGCGATCAGAGTCATGTCGTCCGCCGGCCTCTCGAAGATCGATCTCTCCGTGGAGTCGTACCTCTCGCGCGTGATGTGCGTCTTCGCCCTGGCTCTCACAACCTTCATCCTCACCTATGTAAGAGGAAAGGGACGATACGGCAGCGGCCAACTTGCAGAGTCCTCGTTCGATGGGCGGCTACAAGTATTTTCTGGCCGCAATCGCCTTTATCCCGGCTTTTGCGACCGAATTCATGGGCGATATCTTCGACTGGTACATCACCGACGACGGGGTACTTTTTCTTTCCATTTGCGCATACATGCGGCCGACACATCCGTAGATCTTTGTCTTCGTCTCGACGATTCCTTTTCCGTGTGGCCTGATCACCGGCCTGGTTTTTGTCCCAATCTTTTCTGTTCTGGTTGCCTACATATGCGGATTCACTTACCGGTAACGTTCGCATTGCACAGAGTTCAATGCAAGCAGGTACAACGCAATGTGCCTTGGTCGGAAGAGCATCTTTTACTCGACTTTCGAATACTGTGCGCAACGCGTTCCGCTTCTCGTGTTTTTCCCACTGCTGACCGTCGTCATTCTCCTACTGACGGTGCCCAGCACCTATCTTCTCTCATTCCTCATCGTTTGCGACGTCCCTCTGGATCCGCGCATCTCCGCGTCGGTAGGCTTTCGGTTCGAATTGTCGTCATTTCTTTTATGCAAGGGCAATCTTTCTAACGGGCAGTTGAGAAGTTTTCAAAAAGTGGCGGGGAATGTCACTTTTGGCCTGTCCGTCTCAACCTCTGGGCCTTAAACGAAAACGATAACCCACCTCGAACTTTGTCCGCGGATGCATCGTCTTGCTCCAAGGCTCGAAAAACTTCCTCGTCACGGGGACAACATCCCTATCAAACAACGCCGCCAGGCAACGATGCAATCCGGCGTCAATGCGTCGTTCCACATTACGGCGATTCGACTCGGTCACGTCTACTGGAGTCGCTACTTTGTGGCTGCATGCTGCATGGGCGTAGTCGGTTTTTACGCACTCACCCTGGCACTCATCATCCGTCTCTGCTTTCGACGACTGACCTCGCTCGGCAGTCAGGTGATGGCCGCGAAGACGCTTCGTCAGCATCGCGACTACTGCTACGCCATGATCGGTGCGGAAGCCCGCATGTTCTTCTCCTAGAAACGCGCAGGCGAACTGGTGACGGAAATCGTGATTCTGATCATCGACTCGACGTGCATCTCCTTTGCCATTTTTCGGTATCACGTATTCACGTGACTATTACTAATAATGATTTCAGGCCAACGATATTCGTCTACTTCTTCCCTATATCGCTTTGTCTCGTCTCAACACAATCACTCTTCGAGGTTTGGGTTTTTCTCGGTAAAGCTAATATTTCGGCACATTCGGCGATCATCCTCGTCTACTTTCTCCCCTGCTATCGACGCGTGCTCACTGGCTGGAGGGACCGCTTCCTTCCTCGAAGACTGCAAAAGCACGTCTCCGTAGCGAACTCTAACTCGATGTTCGAGATCCGACAGGTTAGTTGGATATGAATGTTTGCGCAACAAACGCATGCCGCTGCAGCCTGCCGCTCTCTCGGCACCATATTGAAGATCCCTCCCATCACCACTTAGCCATTTACAGCTATACATCTGTACTTCATCTCTTCAAATCTGCTTCCTGCGATGAGCCGATATCACAGCAATTAGCGTGAAAATTCATGTGAAGTGCTCCCTTTCAATCTCTACCTAACTGCCGAGGCGATGTGTCTCGGAGACGCTTGAGGTTTTTCTTGGTGACTGCCCGCGACGGCTTTGGTCTGGGCACGCGGTGCGCGCGTCTCATCGACGCCCGAGCCGGTTCGAATGGCGAGAGCACGCAGTTCAGCGGCGATAGAAAGCAGTTTCGGATTGCCGAGATCGAACTGGCGGACGAGTGCATCAGCAGGCGCAAGAGAACATGGATGATCGGAACAGAAGAGGAGCGTCGACATACTCGTTCCAATAAGCCATCGTCTGACAGGGCCGATAAAGCGTGCGAGTTTGTTGTGTCCGATCGATTGGCGCCCCAATAAGCAGTGCGAACGTTGGGATCGATAAAGCTAGACTGCAAAATCGTGAAAAACTGTTCCGTTTAAGTCTAATGACAATTTGCATTTCATTCAGTGCACCTCTATGTGTTTGCATTCCAAGAGTTACACGATCATATGGATCAAAACGTGTTTGTGCTCTGACAAATCACTGCGTATGAATCTGTGCAGTCTCCTACCGTCCAGCAGAACTTGTAGTTGTTGTTGTAATTTGAGTGGTTGACGAATCCACACTGATCATTCGAGTTCTGTGGAGTGTCGGGTTGTCCATCGCACCAAATGTTAGTGATGTTGCTCGATCGACCGGAAATCCAGCCCCAATTGCCATTGGAGCTGGTCAGTCCGAGCCAAACGGACAAATACCAGATCTGGTTGATCCAGATCGCTTCAAACTCCTCGTACTCGCCTAAGGTACGCGGCACGAAGAGATCGTTGTGACTGAATCCAGTGTTCAATGCTCGACAAGCACTTCGAGCGCTCTGGAAGGTCTGATTCTGGCTCAGGACGTAGTAACAGGTGCCGGGCTTTGTTATCGAAGCAATGCCGTTCTGCGGACAGTTCAGACCAGGAGAAGTTGGCGCCGGTGATTCGCCCGGAAAGTACTGACAGATCGCCGGCGTTTGGCTCCGGCACAGCTCCCCATAGAGCTGCAACATTCCTGTAGTCATAACAATGCATACTGAGCGTACTCTTTCATTAGTTAGAATCGCACAATTTCCTGCATCATCCGATGGAGGGCCATTCGGCCCGAAATAGTCGGTTGGATGTAGTGTCTCGACCCAACGCCAGTAGCCATCCGCCTCCCAACTCGTTAAACTTATCAATGGAGCTTCGCTGTGTGGTACTTCTTTACAATCCGAGCGGGTTCCGAAAAATTCAGCCCCCAGCGGCCAGTGTGAGATGATTTCACGCCGAGCTCACGAGTCACTACCCCCAAGTCTGAATTCGGGAGTGGCGTCTCCTGGACTCGGCATGAAAGCATTTCACACTGGCCGCTGGGGGCTGAATTTTTCGGAACCCGCCCGGATTGTAAAGAAGTACCCGCCGTGTTGTGTCCCAAACAGCTCCATCATCTCGAGCTGTGACGTGAGTGTGAGGAGTTCCGCATGCGAGTCTCCTATTCTCGTCGTCAGACACCTTCTCGTGGATGAAAAGAAGTCAAGCGGGTTAGGGTCAATCTATTTGGAGAAACTTTCATTCACTCAGAATCATGTTGCTTACCCACTGATAGCACTTTCCTCTCACCGAAATGCTCGATGTCCATCCAGCAGGACAAGTGATTTGTGATGGGGGGAAGGTGGTCGGATCGTCGGGGTAGATTTGGCAGATGATAGGATAGGCATCGTAACTGTACGCGGAGCTCCAACTTCCATCAACGTTGATCGAGGCAGCATAGCCATTGTAGGTGCCCATTCCCCAATTCGAATAGTTTGAACTGCTGGCAGCGGTCGTGATCCAGTGTGACTTGTTGTCGTAGAACGCATTCCCGATCCATGCACTAAATGGTGTTGCACAATGCAATGATTTACACCTTACTTGTAAATTCCCCGTGGCAGCAGTAGACTCGCCACCTCACTGTTCTCGAATCCGTTCGCAATCGACAGAATGTCGGCACCGTAAGTGAGATTATTTCGGCAGTAGTTGATCGCCTCGAAGAAGCTGTAGTATTCAGTCGTGGCGTAGTAGCATTTGCTGCTAGGAAACGTGGTCGACGCGACAAAGCCCGGCGGACACGCGGCATTCACGCAACTGACAACGAGACCAAGTAGGAGAGCTAGTCTCATTATTGCTTTCATCTCGAAGCTGGGAAACTGTTGAATAATGAATGGTCGGACGTGCAAGTTATAAGTGAACAAGATAAGACGATCGGTAGAGCATAATCTCTTCTCGAAGCTGAGCCAGATAGTGCATGCTGCTCTGGACCAACTCATTCTAAACGCAGACAACAACTCGGAAGGTGAAGCTGACGTGCTCGTGCCACTCCGTGTGGCCAGCACCGCTCGATAAGCCGTCATTCGATGACTGCCGCCAACCAAAGTAACGTCTGTCAGCGTGCCATTTCTCAGCAGGGCGCCGAGACAACGCGACAGCCCGTTGAATTCTTGCGCCATCTGAATTGAGGTAGCTGTCCAAAGAGAAGAAATGCGTGGTAGCTAGTCACGAGAGAGATTCATAACACTAACGAAGCTGATAAGAGTGACTCGACGTGACTTCACGTTGCGCCGGGCTGTAGACGACCAGGCATGATGAGGGTAAAAAGATCAAATCGTTATAAAATTAAAAACATAGTCGACCAACGACTTCAGGAACTGCGTCGAATGATCTATTCACTCGACATTGTCCTCTGACTGAAAATGTGCGTCACACGCGTCCAATGGAGGAAGACAAAACACCACCAGGCTCTCAAGAGAAGACTCAACAATATAAAACGCTTTCCGCGAGAGACTCAAAGAGTTGTGGCGCTAGCGGACAAAAGTCTAAACCAGGAGCTAAGAGTCGGGCGGAAGGGGTAATCAGATCCGCTGATTCCGAATATCTGGTTTGTTTTAGTGAAAATCGTCCAATCTGCAGATATTCTCACTTGTACTGGTCGATGTTCTTTTGCACAACGCTCAGGTGAGGAACGCACTCCGCGCCATGACTGGCCGCAGAGCAACAATACGCACTCGGCCGTGTTCACAGCCGTCTCTCGGAACAACAATATCAAGGCACAGCCATGGCTATCCAATAAAGTCTATCAATCGATGAGACCTCAGTCTTTGTGTGGTGAGCGTTGGCTGGCGATCTCAGAGCAATGGGCTAATGTGTTTTCTACTCTGACGCATGCACCCTCGTGGGAACAGTGATTCTCGGTCCCAGAACTGGAAGCAAACGTGACTCCCGCGAGGGCAGCGTAAAAAACGACAACTGTTGTAAATGAGGTGCACGCGCACTCCGCGACTTGTCGAGGTCCATTATTCTCCGTCTCTTCCAGATGGAGGCAGTTGGCTGTGTTGTGGAAACAGGCATCAAGAAGGGAGACAGATGAGAGTGAAAGGCGGGCGAGTGAAGGAGAAGATGGCCAATCGAGAGAGAGAAGAGACATTAGCCGAAGAGCCCCATGCCAATGGCTTGACTCATCCAGGGAAGCTAGCTAGCACTCGCTTTTCTCCCACGCCATCAACACTTCACCATCATGCCTACCATTGAGAGCCTCGAGATGACACCAATGTGTGCATGGTCGCGTCGAGTCAGTAGCCTAATCGATAAAATGGACGCGTGCACTCCATTCGGGCAGCCTTCGCGTAGTGATAGCACTGCAGTACCCGGGGACTTCGTAATTCCTAGGAGATTGCCGTCTAGTTGCGCCTTCGTCCTTCGTGTCCCGACCTCCGAGACGCGGAAGTCTCGTCTCCCACCAACTTGTCATGTTCCTGTCCACAAAAAGTTCTCTCATTTTAGCTATCTACAAGCGCTGGCACTGTCGCACCGCTGACGCTTATCATGGGCTCCGTTCTGACGTGAGTCTTCGCTGCTCAATTCCTTGCAAAGTCTTACGACGTTTATAACGCAGCTGTTCGAAGCACCATGAAAGTGAACTTCAGGCGCAAGGACGAGAAGAAGAACGACGAGCCCGCGACCGCAATTTTCCAGGGAGAGGTTAGGAGTGGTTCTTGCTCAACGCTGGCGTACACGGGCGGCATAGTTGCAAGTCCGTAATTTCAGAGCCATCTGATCGTGGACAACATCGAAAACGATGACAACTCAATCGTAGCTATTTCGCAGGTTTTACATTTGCTTTCAAGTCCTTGAGCTGAAATCCAATTTAAGGAGAAGCTCGATCAGCTCGGTATCTTCCGCGGCGACAATGTTGTCCTCAAGGTTGATCTTGATTGTATGACGATAAATATATCTGCTGCACGTTTAGGGCAAGAAGCGCAAGAAGACGATCGGCGTCATCGTGACCGATGAGACCTGTCCGAACGACCGCATCAAGATGAACCGCGTCGTACGCAACAACCTGCGCGTGCGGCTCGGCGACGTCGTCAGGTTGGTGGTGGTGGATGGGGTTTGGACTCATATGATACTTTTTACAGCATTGCTTTCGTGTCCCTGCAGTACGGCAAACGCGTGCAGATACTGCCGATCGACGACACGGTCGAAGGACTGACATGGTGCGAGTGCGATCTTTCATCAACCCGACGTTTTCATGTGCAGCAACCTCTACGAGGTCTTCCTGAAGCCCTACTTCATGGAGTCGTACCGACCGCTGCGCAAGGGCGACATCTTCACGGTGACGGCCGCGATGCGCACCGTCGAGTTCAAGGTTTTGTTGTTCTGCATTGGAAATGATGATACGTTTTCAATGAAGGTGGTTGAGACGGACCCGTCACCAGCGTGCATTGTCGCACCCGGGACCACGATCTACTCCGAGGGCGACCCGGTCAAGCGTGAGGAGGATACCCTGAACGACATCGGATACGACGATATTGGCGGCGTCCGCAAGCAGCTCACCCAGATCAAGGAGATAGTCGAACTTCCTCTCTGCCGTCCGCATCTCTTTACAGTGATCGGAGTGGAGCCCCCGAGAGGCATCCTCCTCTTCGGTTTGAAGGAGAATTTGACCTAAAATGACGAGCAATTGCAGGACCCTCGGGCACTGGCAAGACGCTGATCGCGCGTGCCGTCGCGAACGAGGCCGGCGTCTACTTTTTCCTCATCAACGGCCCGGAGATCATGGGCGAGATGGCCGGCGAGCCGGAGTCGAACCTGCGAAAGGTTTGGTTTGCCGGAGTCGTCCCAAATTCCACGTATAGGCGTTCGAAGAGTGCGAGAAGAACTCGCCTGCGATCCTGTTTATCGACGAGATCGACGCAATCGCGCCGAAGCGGGAGAAGGTGCCACAGTTATTGTGCGTCGTTGAAGGAATCGAGTAACTTCAGACGCATGGCGAAGTGGAGCGTCGCATCGTCTCGCAGCTTCTCACGTTGATGGACGGTCTGAAGCAGGTACTACCCAATGGGCATGCTAATTATCATGTGGAAAATGAAGCGCTCGCACGTGATCGTCATCGCGGCGACGAACCGCCTGAACGCAATCGACCCGGCACTGCGTCGGTATGTGTGGATATTTTTGAGCGATTACAAGTCGATTCTCGCCACACAGCTTTGGTCGCTTCGACCGTGAGATCGAACTCGGCATTCCCGATGCGGTCGGACGCCTGGAGGTGTTGCGCATCCACACCGAGAACATGAAGCTGGCCGATGACGTCGACCTCGAGCAGGTTTCCGTTCGCTTGCGCATTTCCACAAGTTGAAATTGCAGATCGCGAACGAGTGTCGCGGCTACGTGGGTGCGGATCTGGCGTCACTCTGTTCCGAGGCGGCACTGCAGCAGATTCGAGAGAAGATGCATCTGCCCGACGCAGAGGTGCTGGACGCGCTCGCCGTCTCGATGGACAACTTCCGCGTAAGAGTTAATCGTTGTATTAGGGCTTACCACGGAAACAGCATGCGTTTGTTTCCCCGACTCACATAGCTGATGGTAATGGCAAATTGCAGTTCGCGATGGGCAAGATCTCGCCGTCGACGCTGCGCGGGACGGTCGTCGAAATGCCGACGATCACTTGGTTGGTTTTACTGGGTCTACGAATGACACATTCTACTGATATCACCACATTGCAGGGAGGACATCGGCGGTCTGCAGGGCACCAAGAAGAAACTCCAAGAACTCGTGGAGTACCCGGTGAAGCATCCGGAACTGTGAGTTTTTTCTCATGAAAATTGCAACTCCGTACTCGCAGATACTTGAAATTCGGCATGCAGCCACCGCGCGGTGTTCTCTTCTACGGCCCACCCGGCTGCGGAAAGACGCTTCTGGCGAAGGCCATCGCTCACGAGTACCAGGTCAACTTCATCTCAATCAAAGGCCTCGAACTCCTGGCGATGTGGTTCGGTGAGTCCGAGGCGAACGTCCGCGACGTGTTCGACAAGGTTTTCCGATTGGAATTGAGAAACTCTGTGGGCTGATGGGGCAATTCTAGGCTCGTGCGGCTGCACCGTGCATCCTCTTCTTCGACGATCTGGACTCGATTGCCAAGTCGCGCGGTGCATCGCTCGGCGACGCTGGAGAAGCAGCCGATCGCGTGATCAACCAGGTGCTGACCGAGATGGATGGCATTGATGCCGAGAAGGACGTCTTCATCATCGGCGCCACGAACTGCCCAGACACTATCGATTCTGCAATTCTGCGACCGGGGCGTTTTGACCAACTCATCTACATCCCGCTGCCCGACCGTCTGTCTCGTCTGCAAATCCTCCAGGTCTTACTCCCCTTGCCTTCGAACATCTGATAAAACCCGCAACTAGGCACACCTCCGCAAAACACCTCTCGACGAAACGGTG
>JACMII010000015.1:24080-64608 GCA_014805405.1 Bunonema sp. RGD898 | reverse complement strand
GGGATTCAGAGGAGATGGAATGGGAGACGATTAGACCAACCTCCGCAAGACGCCTATCGCGACGAACGTCGATCTCGCCTACCTGGCCAAATCGACGGCCGGTTTCTCCGGTGCCGACATCACCGAGATCTGCCAGCACGCTTGCAAGCTCGGCATCCGCGAGAACATCGAGAAGAGCATCGCCCTCGAGAAGGACCGTGAGGCGCGACGCGCACGCGGCGCGAATGTGATGAACGACGAAGCGGCCGTGGACACGATCCCATCTCTGACGCGCGAGCATTTCGCCGAGGCAATGAAGTATGCCCGTCGATCGGTGTCGGACAACGACATCCGCAAGTCAGTGCCGAGCTTGATGAGTGAGAAACGAGCGTTCACACGCGGCAGGTACGAGATGTTCGCGTCGACGCTCCAGCAGCAGCGTGGCTTCGGCAACAACTACTCCTTCCCGACGGGGGGAAACCCGTCGACACAGGGTGGCGGTGCGCCAGCTAGTAGAGCCGGCGCGGCGAACAACTACGACGATGACCTCTACTCATAGAGAGGATTGTATGTGTGGTGATCGATTGATGGCACCGGAAGGAAGACGTGCGCAACTTATTTATCCGCCACAGGACCGGTAACATCTCCCCGCGCCTCCGATAAGTCATTGCTTTACTGCGTTCTCTGCGCAGTATGCCCATCACTCCTTTTGTCCATCTTTCGTCTGACAGCAGACTAAAGAAAATCATGCATCCGGAGAGGACAGTACAAGGCGTCGGGTGCAAGCGAATGAATGGCGAAGCGTAACGGAACTTTGATGAACCGCATGGTGGCTCTTCTCGATCTTGATTGGCAAGCCGCAGTGTAGCATTTATATGCAAATGTGTAGGCAGCATTTCTTGTGCGTGCGTATGTTACAGGGTGCGCCGAAAACACTTTGACACAGTAGTTCCATTGGAACTCGCCACAAACTTAACGTTTTCAATTCCAACTACTTCAGCCAATTCCTGAGTTTATTGCGGTGTGCTGACAGGGAATTCACTCACTGTAGTCGCCACCGGCCTTCACACAAGCCCTCAGATGACCACAGAAAGCGGTACACGTGGGCCGCAGGTATGCCACATCCATTTCGGCCCAGGCTTTGAGCAGAGCGCACTTCAGCGAGTGGTATTCAGCCGGCGCGCCACTTCCGACTGCGAGAGCCCGCCAGTAGCCAGTTCGAAAATTTTCTCCTTCACCAGCATTTCAGCTGAAACTCGGAAAACCTGTACAAGTGAGGTCTGTCTACAAAATTAAATCGAATAAAGCCTCAAAAAGCTCTTCACGCGTAGAAAACAATCTATGCAAATCGTGTCAAGGTGTTTTTCGGCGCACCCTGTATGGCAAATAGATTTTGGCTTGGGGCGAATAGAAGCTTCTGCCTTCTGGAAGCTGGTAAAACGCTTTGAAGGTGCAGTATTGCGATCTCAAATGCAGATTGACGATCTGGAGATCAAAGTTTCTGTCGTATCTGATTTTGATTTCGTTCCAATTCGACTCGCCCTCTTTGCGGCTTAGAAGCCGAACCAGCGGAATCATCGACTCGTTTATGGCGTGGAGTTGTACCCAATACGTTTCGGCGTCTGTATGAAATAATGATGGTTCGAATGCAAGGTATTTTGCCAGAAAGTCAGCCACAACAACGTACTTTTGTGGCCCCAGCCGGAGATCGGCGGCGCCTCGGGCCAGTAGGGTGCCCTCCAGTCATCATTCTCGAAGATGGCCATCTGCCCGAGCGAATCGTTTCCGGTTGCAAATAGGTTCTTCGGAAGAGCTTTCGACTGCGTGTAGATGTAGCGAGTGCGCGGAGCCACACCGCCCGCGTTCGTTGCCGCCAAATCAGCAAACACTTGAACCGACTTCTTGAGTTTTCCCGCGAACGCAACCCCGGAACTGCCGCACCAACTGTCGGCTAGCTGCGTGCCGTTCAGGAGTGCCGATTCGGCATTCAATCGGCGGGTCAGAATGTCGGACAGCGAGAACGCAACGACGTAGTCGATGTCAGAAGCCAACGTCAGCTGACTAATCGAGTTATAATCGTAGGCCGGCTTCGCGTTTCGGTTCAGAACGTCGAAGTAGTGAGAAAAAGCGACGAATTCGCACTCCTTGCGATCGATGTAGTCGCGCAGAACGCCCGAGAAGTATGTCGATTTCTCGAACGCAATCATCTCTTGCAGTACGCGCTCCTCCGTGACATTGCCCACGGCGAACTGCGGTAGCAGGTCGGACATTTGGGATCGGAAGGTGGCGATGTGCGCTGTGGTCAAGTCGCGAACGGTGTCGATCTCCTCTCTGGCTTCGTCCGGAAGTTGAGCGTAAACGCCTTCATAGTCAATCAGGCCCTCGAGATTGGCCGACAGATCGTAGGATCGTTGCACGATACGATTGATCCGAGCCGAAGTGGAATCCGAGAGTCGAGCGCGTCGCTTCCTCGTGACATTTAGTCGCAGGACGCTGAGTGGCGTCAGCGTGACGATCTGCGGAACGCCGAACAGACTCGAGTCGGGGCGCGTCCGAACGGCCTTGATTAGGGCGGAGAGGTTTTTGTAGACGGCGACAGCCTCGTCGAATGTCGTAGGATTCGTGTCCAGCAAGACGTCTCCGTAGAATTTCACGGCGGACGATCGAACTCGTTTCCACTGCTCCTCAGTCACCTTTGTAGAGCCACCGATCGAACCGGCGAACAGGGCAAAGTCGAGCGCCGCATGCAGTCCCACTTCGGTTGACTGTCGCGACGAAGTGTTGACTTCGCGTCGGTCGAACAGGAGGAATGCCTCGGCGCCATACTGTTATTGGCTGATTTGCTTCGGGCAATTAAACAACAACGACTAACATGAATTCCTGTGACGACATGCGTGGCGCCCGCGTCGATGGCGACCTGCTGGAAAGCGGTGTCGCTCAACTCCGACAGCGACAGGGTTTCGGTCCCGCTGTGCGACTTGTAGTTCAATACGAGACGAGCCTGGAGACAAGTTGCATCATACACACCGAATCAACGCAGTTGAACCGTGTTGGTGGTGGCTCTGTGATCCTCGATGTACTTGGCCGCTCCGTGCGCGCCGAACGATGCGATTCCGAGCGAGAGTTCGGCCGACATCTCGACATTCAGACCGAAGTGTTTCCGCTTCGCCTCGATACTGTCGTCGGTTGTCACCTCGAAGGCGCTGTTCTCGCCCCGTGTCTCAGTCCGGTGATTGGCAATTAGCTCGGGACTTAGAAGGGAGACGCCGCTCACGAACCGCTCCTCGACCTCGTCGTATACCATGCCTAGCGAGACCGTCTCGCCGAGCGCCGGAATCTGGAGTTGGTCGCCGAACGCGACGAGCACTTGATTCTTCCCGCCATCTGGCCCAGGTCGTTTAGCATGAATCGTGGAGAGCAACAGCACGGCGACCAGTAGTAGTAGTGAGCGCATTGTGTACCCGGCGAAAGTGTTTTCTTCCCCCCGATCGGCTCCTTTTCTACGCCTCTTCTCGGGTCAAGCGCCGATAAGGTGATATCTGTGCCCGGATCCGAGAGCGTTGACGATCCTCACCAAAGGCTTTCATGTCTGCCATCTCTCGTTTTAACTCTCTCTAGCTTGCCGGCGAGGATGGGTGACGAGGACCTCGCCAGGGTTCTTGATACGGGCACTGGCGCTCAGAATTCATATATCTTTGTACGCAAACAAGCGTTGCATGTGTCGAAATAGTACATTCTGACTTGCATTGAGCGTAATAGGTAGAGATGGGGACGGCCTTCGGGAAGACGAAAACGACGACAACTACTGCGACCTTCAGGCGGGATGGGGTGGGTGCGTGAAGAAACGACGACGATGAGGAGCAGACCGACGGTACAATTCTACTTCTAATAAGCGGCAGTGTATGTACGTGTGTCACGCAAAAGTAGTTTTTCTCGAGACAGGTTTGATGCCGGTGTCTCTCCCCTTCATTTTTGAGTCTAAACAAGTTGGTAGCTGTCCTGGTCGATATTCCCTTTTTGATTAGTCGCTCCAGGAAGTGTTCCCCGTTGGCTGGTCGCGTGTTGGGTGTGTGCTCTGCCTAGAAGGGGCGACAAGACCAATCGATCCGTCACGAGTACACAACAACTCGGAGTCCCAGTTGTCGCTACCTCAGGGTGAGAGAGCATGTCAGATGAGAGACGCGCGACGGCAGACACTAGATTCTTCCGAATAATGCACAATTCAGTATTCTGGTGGTGAGTCGGGAACCCTGAAGGAAATGCAAAAGGTAACCGCTCTCGGGTGGGCTCGAACCACCGACCTTTGGATGCCACTCGTCTCTGTTCGCCAGGCAGCTAGCTCGATGCGAACCCCCGATAACAGTCCAACGCGCTGCCGATTGCGCCACAAGAGCCGTGGCCGGGGGTCATTCCGAGTGTTTGGGGTGGTAGCGACATTGAGTTGGTTTTAGCACACAAAATAGTCTTGCTTTCGGGCCTGGACGGTGGCTGAGGGCAGAGAAGGCAAGAGGTCGTCTGTCTGACGTAGAACACACGGGAAACTCCGGACGGAAGTCGTCAGGCGAATTATTGTGCTCGAGTGGACCCCTAACACGAGACTATCTGGTCAGTTCTGGCAATTTGCGAGTGTGCCGGCATTGAGTCAGCACATTGCCAGAGCAATCGGTGCGAAGCGCTCTAATTTCGCATAGTTTTGTTCAGCGTAGTCCTGATTATTGAGGCTAGAGTAGTCATGAGTGAATCTCTTCGCAACAAGGCCCCGAAGCTCGTCGTCCAAGGCCTGTCTCAAGTCGATGTCATCACAGACCGAAAGTCAGTCGCCAAGCGCCGCTCTGGGTTGCGCTCAAGCGGTTCGCGACCAGCCAGAGTAGACTGAATAGTACTCTTCGCCTAGAACTGCGATTGTGCTCAAATCTTCATTTGTTGCAGAAAAGTGTGCTCTGTCAAATGATACCAAACACGCTTGACGTAATTGTCGGTTTCATAAAGAAACCCCATATGGATTGATCGTCACACGACGTTTTCACCAAACATGCATCAGCTCTCCAGGATCTTGATTTTGGTATCAAACGATAGCTCTCTGGTGTGCTCACAAAGTTACGTCGGGGATTTGCACGATTTGGCCTAGAGGCGGAGAACCACTACCCAGAGGGTCGCTGTTCCAGTGGCGCGTAGAGGCCAGAGAGCACGAAAATTGACACTTCATTCACATGATGACTTGAGGGGTGCATTACCATTGGGTCAAATACGCAGCCGTTTCCGCGCTTCCCAATCCACTCTAACCAATTCCTCATCATAGGTTTCAAACCAAACCAAGTCTTCGCTGTCTGCCTCCGCGTCTAACTGACGGCTATCCAACGCGGTGCTGGCATCATCGCATACATCTCCACTATCGTCTGCTTCAAATGATGCACCCGAATCGTAGAGGGCAGCATCTGTCGTTGCAGGCTTTTTCGCTAACTGCGACACCCTGGCATCCTTAGATTGATGTTGCCGCTTTAATTGAGGGGGCATTGCGCAAAACACTTCGCCAGTAATCGTCAAAAGACCACGGCCGAAATGCACGCGAAGTGTGCAAAATCTCGATTGTTCGCTGGGTCACAAGCCCGATGGCTATGTGTAAAGTGCTTTCTTCCCGGCTTCACAAAATGAAACAGGAATACGTATTTTCCGCGCGCCGTGCTCTGGTGGTGAGTCGGGAACCCTGAAGGAAATGCAAAAGGTAACCGCTCTCGGGTGGGCTCGAACCACCGACCTTTGGATGCCACTCGTCTCTGTTCGCCAGGCAGCTAGCTCGATGCGAACCCCCGATAACAGTCCAACGCGCTGCCGATTGCGCCACAAGAGCCGTGGCCGGGGGTCATTCCGAGTGTTTGGGGTGGTAGCGACATTGAGTTGATTTTAGCACACAAAATGGTCTTGATTTCGGGCCTGGACGGTGACCGAAGGCAGGGAAGACGAGGGGGCACCTATCTGACGCAGAACACAAGGGAAACTTTAGACGGAAGTCGTCAGGCCGACGATTGTGCCCGAATAGACCTCCTAATACGATATTATCTGGTCAGTTCTGGCAGGGCGCTGGAGCTCGGCGTCCAAACCTGTCTCAAGTCGACGTTATCACAGACCGAAAGTCAGTTGCCAAACGTTGCATCGAAGCTACATATTCGGCATCGGAAGATACGCCAGAGTTGGATGAAGAGTTCGCCCGACCCAAAAGGCTGAACGTCTACACGTACGGGAACTCATTCGGAATCCCGAGAGAAGTATCCGACAACTAGCAAAGGAGACAGGAATCTCGTACCGCACCTGTTTGGAGATCGTCGGGAGAAACTTGGACGTCTGCCCTACAAACCACACATTCCAACTACAAGCTCCAGAAACGACATCTCCTCTCGGACAGGAACAACAAGATCGATCGCCCTACAGCTCGAGCGTCACTCTTCTCCACAGTCACGTAAGTTCTAGTTATGCACGCGCACGTACACAGAACAGACAGAGGTATTTCCAGAGGAGTTGCGTAAAGATGACGGTACAGACTCGGAAGCCACTTTATGCGGTGATCGTAGTTGTTGATCAGTCGAGCAAAGGTGGACAACCAAGCAGAAATGATCAGTCGAGTGAGGGTGGGCGATCGAGCAGAAATGATCAGTCGAGCAAAATGCGCACTCATTCTACGACGCGAGCTTGAGGTTGGCGAGAAAGTCGCGGATGAGGGCGCCCAACTGCACCTCGAAGCCGTTCAACTGCTTCTGGACGCTCGACGACAGCGTCTTCTTCAGGGCCATGACCTGCGGCTACCGTTATCAGCCACTCAATTGCGTCTTCACCTGCTGCTGCTTGGTCGCGCCGTCCGTCTTGGGATCGAACGTGATGGTGATGAACTTGTGCGCGGCCGCAAGCGCATCCGGATTCGTCAGTGTGTCGTCCGCCTTCGTGAAGGCGAGATGACGCAGGCTGTCCAGGAAAAGCTCGAGCAATTCGGACAGAATGTTCACTTGGTCCTGTTTCCGAATCTCCTTCCCCCATTCATGCCTTCTTGACTCACCAGCACGTCTTGCCCTTGACCGCTAGCCCATTTCTTGATGAGATTGCCGATCTGGGTGAACGGTTTCTTCTCGTTCTTGGCATAGATCGAACAGAGCTCTCGCTGCAGCCCCACACTCAGGTCCGTCGCTGCGTTCACGACCCTGGTGCAGATCTTGAACGTGGGATTCTCCTCTACGGCGTCGTTCGACGAGTTCTTAGGAGAAGTTGTGTTGCTGTTGAGGAGCTGGATGGGCGCAGCATGGACAGCAAGAAAGGAAGCAGCACAGAGCGCGACCGAAAGACGGAGAAACATCTTCGGACGGAAGGGGGAAACGGAAGTGCCGATGCTGCCGTGGAGGTGGGCGCCCCTTGCTAGTCGTCCAGACCTTGAGAGGAGCGGACGTGCCAAAACAAGATGACTCAAACGCGAGAAGAGGAGGGGTGTGGTGGTTGAAGACGACGGTTATGTTGTCGAGACAGACGGAGAATCCAAACATCCGACAAGATGATGAGCAAACGCCCCTAGTCTTGTGCATCAATTGCTTCCGCGATCGGATGTTTTCTTCGGTGACCAAAGTCGCATTCATGCTCAACTCGTTGACACCGATGGAAAGGGGAAAGAACGCACGCACGCACGCACAACGGCACACGCACAACAACACACACAACGGCACGCCTCAAACCATCAGCGTCCGTGGCTTGAATGCCGAACGCTTGTTACCCCCGGCATTGATGGGCTGTCCGTGTGTTCTTGCTCCTGGTAGGCCTAGGTAAATGGGAGAAGCTGGTGGTTGTCTTCACCGATCCCTCTCCTTGATTGTACGTGCTAGAAAGCGAGATTCTCGTTGGTCGCGTCATTGGGCGTCCGCTCTGCCGCCGCCGGGAGTGGATCAAGGAGCATCGAATCCCAGCCACTACAGTCGCACTCGCGAATACACCTGCCCCACTCGCCGCCAAACGGAGAAGCGCTCCCCGCTAGAAAGGCGTGCGCTTCAATGCGCGGCCAATTCCTGTTTGGGAGAGGGAGGAGTCGAAGGAAAGCGCGCAAGGGAGCGAACGATCTTCGCGCAGCACGCCGACCGCGCTTTATCCCCAGACAGCATGCGGCTCCGTGGTCTAGTGGTATGATTTACGCTTCGGGTGCGTGAGACACCGGTTCGATTCCGGTCGGAGCCCAGCTTTTGCCCTCACTACTGCTGCTTCGATTGGTGGCCACACTGGCGGTCTTCAAGTTCTTTTTTGCACAATAGCCAGGAAGAGCAAATCGAAATAAACACAAGACCATCAAGTGTACTAGCAAGAAGGGATGACGTCCCCAAAACCCGAAGACCCACCGGTTCGGATGAGTCCGTCGGCCTGCAGAACGACCCGAGCGCGCAGATTGTTCATGGTGAGCACTTGATGCGTCTCCGCCACGCCCAACTCCCACGGCAGACCGGCGTGCTTGATTCCAGTCCAGCTGAACAGCCGCCACACCGTTTCTAGCACCGGTTTCTCCGTCGTGCCCCGAAATCGTAATGGCGTCGGCGTTTCCCTTCGCGACGCCACTCGCAATGATATCCACGTCGGAGACCATCTTTTACCCCTGGTCACGTTTTAAAAAGCAACCACATTGACAGCCTCCAAGTTTCACGATAAATCGCCAGAAAAAGTGAAGCCATTGGTACGCCTTCGCCCGCCACGGAATTCTGCATCGACTGACAGACTAACCGACTGGCTGGCTTCGCTTTGCACTTTCTACGAGCACGAAGTGGAAGAGATTATGACAATCAAGCTAGGTCTACTGTTCGTGATGTCGCCCGGAGAGTAGAAGCTCTCCGAAGAGAAGAACAATACATAGGAGGACGAACACACAATGACAGAGGAGAGCTCACCACGGTTGGCGCCTTCCTCTGCAATGGTTTCCCGTTTCGCCTACAAATCTTGCAGCAGAAATGGCTCACCTCACCCATATGATCGTCATAGTAGGAGTGGATAGTTGGGAATGCAGAGAGAGAGAATTGCAGACCATATTTCACGCTCTGCTGACGTGTTTACATCTGTCCGCCATTGGCAGACCAACGAACAGTGGTCGCACTTTACTCTCGTCTCTTCCGGCCCGAAAATTGGTGGACTCGACGGGCAGCATGACCGATGATCTCCTCGGTTTCCACTTGCGCTTTCCTCCCCTTGTCAGCGTTTTGATTACGAGCGAACATAATCCCTTCCCCAAGTCGTCTTATCGGCGTGGTAATGAACAGGTAATGAACACGGAAAGGAGCGTGCATAAAGAAACCACACCATGGGTCGTCAGCCTCTTCGTCTCCTTCCTGGACCCACCCAGCATGGCAGCCGCCAAGTTCTGCTCTGTCCAACTACTTTTCTGCCTCATCTGCGCTGGCTTCGCGAGCTTTCACGTGCCGGGACGGATGCGCGTCGTCGTGCCCAAGGTGCGTTCGATTCGGGCGGTGTCACGGCGTAATGCACTAGGGCGATGCTGGAAACCGAACTGGAAACCGAACTGGAAACAGGGCTGTGAGTGCGGCCAACTTCACGCAAAAGCTCGATCACTTCGCAAACACGACGACGACTCCGACTTGGCAGCAACGGTGGTGGAGCAGCGACGCGTACTACCGACCGGGCGGTCCGGTCTTCTTCATGCTGGGCGGAGAGGTGGCGCAGACCCCAGCCTGGCTCGTGGCCGACGCCACGTGGACCAAGTTGGCGCAACAGGAGGGCGCATATCTCTTCCTCGCCGAGCATCGGTCGTGATCACCGCTCCATCGTTGAAACGCGCAACGAGGAGGGATCTTTCAGATTCTACGGGCAGAGTCGACCGACGGCCGACATGTCCGTGCAGAGTCTGCGCTATCTCTCCGCATGGCAGGCCGTCGAGGACTATGCCGCGATGATTCGGGCCTGGCGAGTGCAGTTTCCTCAGCTGGCAAATGCAAAGTGGGTGACGTTCGGAGGCAGCTACCCCGGCGCACTGTCGGCCTGGATGCGACGACTTCACCCCGATCTCGTGCACGCGGCCGTCGCCAGCTCGGGACCCATCCAGGCCGAGTTCGACTTTGTCGGTACGTCGAGCATTTCGAGTTCGCAGTTGTAGACCGAAAACGACGATTCGAATTGTGTTGCACTGCCGTAGATGCCTATAAATCGGGCAATTGTGAGAGAGATTTACAGACTGCAACGAAAGGAGGTCAATCATTGTAGAGTACATGGAAGTGGTGGAGGCCTCGATCGCCTCGTACTCGCAGTCGTGTGCGGACAGCGTCAAGGCCGGATTCGCCGCCATCTCGTCGCTCGTGAAGACCGCTGCGGGCAGGCACTCTCTGCAAACCACGTTCAAGTGCTCGTCCCAGTAGCGTCTCCAGACCGGCATGCGAATCTTGCAGTCTGTGCTCGCCGATCGATCCGAACGACAAGTACGAGCTGGCGCAGCTGTTCTTCACGCTCTACGACATCTACATGAACATCGTCCAGTATTCGGGCAACAACGTCGAGCCCTACACGACCGTGCTCACCATCGAGAATGCGATCTGCCGTTTCCACGACTCGTCGAGCCTGTCCGTGCTGGCCAAGATGCAGATGACGACGCAGTTCTACAACAACCTGACCGAGCCGACCGCCAGCTGTCTCAGCACGAGCTATCGCGGACTGGTCGACTATCTCGCGCAGTCCAGATGGGGCGTTCAGTCTGACGATCGGTTCGCTCCCTCTCTCTCTCCGATTTCAACAACACTACCCAACCGACTGACTTCCAGCGGCTGGCGCTACCAGTGCTGCTCCGAGTTCGGCTTCTTCCAGAGCACGGACAGCTCGACGGCGGCCTCGTTCTGGGGACAGACCGTCGGAGTCGACTACTTTACGCAAATGTGCAGCGACGTCTTTGGGGTAGGCGTGCGCCTGCTGGCTTTCGCATGAGAGTGGGCGCGGCGATTGCCGAGTAGGGTTGCGTTATTTCGGAATCGGGGGGGGGGGGGGTTTTTTTGGTTAAATAAGCTAACCACATTTGCTATATTCTGGGTGTAAGCGATGCGTTTTCAAGCGCTCGTTCAGATAAAACACAAGCTATCGCAAGAGACTGAACCCCAGAAGAGAATCCAACAAGTTTTCAATATTCCAATTCCGAAATAACGCACCCCTATTGCAGAGTCAATTCACGCCCCAACTCACCCAGAGCGCAGTCCAGCAGACGAACGCCTACTTCGGGGGACGCGACAATCTGGGCAGCTCGAACATTGTGCTGCCGGACGGAATCATCGATCCATGGTTTCGTGTTACGAGGTCCATCATTGAAAACAAAAGACTTGCAGGCACGCACTTGGCAAGTTGAACTCCACCGACTCCACGATTGTGCCCGTTCTCATTGCGCGTATGACCGAGTGGAGATGAGCCGTTTCAAGGGGTGACACTTCAGAGGGTGCACACTGCGCCGACATGTACGACTACGCTGCGGACGAACCGCAGTCACTGACGAGCGCACGCACCCAGATCATGTCGACCGTGTCGCAATTCCTCAAGCTGAACTGACTTCTCTGCACAGACACGCATACACACACAAGGCAATTGACTGTCGTTGCATCGGCATGTTCGTGTGTTGTTGGCGCAGTTCTGTGCACTCTAGCGCCCCTAGGCATTGAGGAATCCGGAGGCCATCTGTCGAACCGAGCCAGCCAGCTGACGCTGCACGACCAGCAGCTGCTGACGGGCGACCGGCGACAGGGTCTTCCAGATCGAGAGGATCTGAAGAGCTCTTTCGCCACTGCAAAGCGTCATCGCCACAAAACATACAGCCTCCTTCTTCTGCTCCACCGCGGTGTTCGGGTCGAAGATGATGGCCAGGATCTTACGGCCGGCCTCGATTGCTTGCGGATCCTTCAACTCCTTCAGGCCCTCGGCCAAAGCCGCCTTGTGGATGTTCTGAAGAGTGGTGACCGCCTCCACCAGCAGGCTGCTCACTTGGGTCTGTACGATGTGAACCGATTACGCAAAACCACCCCTCCCCTCTCTCTGACCTGAACCTGTGGACCGGCCTGCATGGCCCAAAGCAAAGTCTTCTTGATGATGGTGTCCGGCGAGGACGCCCGATTCGTGTAGATCAACTGGCAGAGCTGGTTCCGATGCTCGACGTCCATCTGGCTGGCCGCGCTCAGCCAATTGTTGCACAGCGTCAGTATGTGCTTCTCGGCCTCGTTGTGCAAGGTGTAGTCGGCGGTGAGTTGCTGCTCGATGGGCGCCGCTCCAGAGATGTGCACCGACAGGGCGGCAACCGTGAGCGATATCGCAAGGCTCAGCATCGTCTTGATGGTGTGGAAGAATGGGAGGGGGAAGGAAAGGAAAGGAAAAGAGGTGGCGCGATCGTCGTTCAGACAGACGGCGCCCGGCCGTCACAACATTCGTGATTCAGACGAAAGGGTTGGAGGTGCACAATCTATACTCTTGTTTTAAATGTGAATGCATCTAGCTCATAGTCGTTGAGCAACCACTTCTCGCGTACACACTGACACGATATGAATGAAATATGAACTGGTGTACGAATTGACGTGTAACTGATAAGGATGGGCTGTGCAGAGAAATGAAACCCTTTCAAATTCACGCCACATATAAGGCGGCGAGAAGCCGACAGACGGACATATCAGAAGTCGAGAGCGAAGGAGAAAGGAAGATGTCTGGCACTCCAATCCGGTCCGCGACGAACTTCTTCGGGCCGGGTGGATGCACGACGCCTAGGCCTTGGGAACATCCCGATCCGCGGCCACCCATCCTTTTCCCGCGGCCGCCCTTCCCGCGACCACCCTACCCAGGTCTTCCGCCCAATGGGCCAATGGTACGATTTGATCGCTACAAATAGTTTAACATCTCCCGCTTTCAGAATCGTTGATAGCGGCGGTACTGTCAGACGTCGCGCCGTCCGTTGCCCCACACATTGCTGCGAAATAAAATGGCGGTGCAAAGCCATTGAAGTGATGCGTTAGACTGTCCGCTTTGCTGTAGTTGCACGCAGGGTGGATATCGATTTCACAGTGCTTTAGAATACCTGGCGATTTAAGTTTGCACTATTTGGGATTCTGCGCAAATTCGAGAAAACGTGCAAAGCCCACTCGGCAAGAGGGAAAATCACGAATAGGTGGCTCTTCGAGCCTTCTTCACAATGTTGGCACAGGACGATCCGCGGATAGCGGTGATAGCGCAAATGTTCAACGCACCGCTATCGTGCACTCTGCAACTATCGATTTCTCAACACCACACGTGTTGCGGCGACGGCGGCAGTCATCGTTGATCGCCTATCGGCGTGCCTCTGCAACTGCCCCCGCGTGTCAGTTCGTCTCAGTCGCACAGATCAAACATGCACTCTGAAGTGACGCCACTGACCGATGCACAACTTCGGCATCTCGTTGAGAAGCTGACCGATGCGAATCCCCTCACCGTCCTGTTCATCAACTCGGCTCGCATCCACTTGGAACGACGATTTCCCGAGGTGCACCATCACTTCTATGTGGCGCCGTCGTCTCTGGATCGCCCACTCTTCCTCTTCGCCTGGGTCGAGAACCCGTTTTGCCGGTCGGTAAATGCCTCCGTCTTTCTTGACACTCCCGTTTCCAGCCACTACGTCGTGGTCACGGCTCTGCAGCTGGATTTCCGTCCGGATGACTACGTGTCCGCGGTTCGCTCCTTCCTGGAGCAGTCCAAACTGGTTCCCCGACCGAGAGACGGAATCATGTTCGTCGGACCGGCCAGATGCACGGACATTGTGCGCGTTCGCATCTCCGCTTCGAATTCTTTTGACCTAGATCAAAGAGATGGCGGCCGACCTGTGGCCGGAGGATGTCGAGTTGGAGTATAATCTTTGCCGACACTACGTTTCATCACTAGCAATGCTGCGCACTACAACGCCTGCAAGTGCACCCAAGTTGCACGACGGTGCGATCACCGTTTCCGCTGATGAGAGACGCTTGTTTAGGTTACGTGGAAGGCGAACCGAATTCGGAGAAACACGGACGTCCGGTGATGGAAACCTGGCGGCATTCACAGGGCGAGCCGGATGTCGAGTTGTGCAAGTAGGCAAATAGTCTCATTTGAATTCCCCGAGCACAGAGTGAAGCTGCGTCGCATGCCCTGTGCATTGATCTTTGAGAAAGCGGACGTGGAAATGCGGAATCCGGTGGGCTACGTGCTGACGGACTTCATCGGCAGCATGTCGCATCACTACGTCCTCGCAGACCATCGACGCAAAGGACTCGGCAACGTGTTGGAGTGGCGACTCGTACAACGCATGCTGGACGCGAATCTCGTCCCCGCCAAGTCGGTTCGTGTGGAAAACAAGACGGTTGTGGACGCGACGGAGCGGACGAAGTGGTGGCGTCGACTTGAAGATGTACGTTCCTGTTTTTGTCGTTCAAATACTCGTTTGTAGAACGACGGCGAACCGATTCCATTCTACTATCTCGGCGTCGGTAAGAACGACGTGCAGTGATCATCATCACGCACTGCCCGTCCGACATACTTTGATAGTAACTGCATGCAGCAGTGTACGATAAACACGTGTTCGAGTTGACGATGATGATCATGTATGAGCCACACCGTACAAGGAAACGAGCGCCGGGGTGGAACCTCTCAATACATCGACGTCAGACTGCAGTTCTTCGATTTCCTGTTTCCGAACAAAGACGTCATCTCAAAAATGTCGGTAATAATCAACGGATGCTCCGATTCCGAAATAACGCAACTCTGGTGCGGGGGCGAGCGTGCGCGACAAGAGAAGCAAGGGCCACACTATCAAGAACATCTTTACTAGGCAACAACGAAGCGAGTGTCTCTTAAGGACACACGAAAGCAGGGAATTGTTGTGAGAGTGGTAATGAAACACGACGACTGGATGGGTAAGAAGCGATCACTCAAACGACACGTTCGACTTGTCACTTGAATCAGTGATGGCATTGCATTGTGAAGGGAAGTGTATAGAAACCTGATGAGAACAAGAAATCAGAGTTCCGGGCGGCCAGATTCTTGCCCAATTCCTCAATCATGCGCATAATCTTCTCGTCCGCAGTGCTGAAAGAGGATTCCATCAAGAAATGTATAAAGACGGACCTGATAGTGGGCAGTCTCGCATCTTTCCGAATCGAGTGCGTCTCGAACATGTGCTTGAAGGAGGCCGTCGCGTTCCGCCAATCCATCTCGCCCGGAACCAGGTTGATTAGGACCAGAAGTCGGAGGGTCAGGAGCGAAGGGATGACTGTTAGTGTGGGCACGAGACTGATCCGTCGCAAGAATGTTCGGGATACCGTACATCACACTGAACTCGACGAATTTTAAAGGGGGAAAACGAAGAGGTAGAGTGCGTTGAGCGCCGACTACAAGAAGTGGAAACTCACGTCTTCAAGTGAAGGCCGATGATGATGGCGCCGAGCAGAACGACGACAAAAGTGGGCCAATGGAGCTGAAGATCAAAATATTAAAATGCAAGAATGCGCTGCCACTTTCTGCACCTTCAACTCGAGCTTCATTTCGACCCGCAACTTGCCGCTGATAGCGATTGACCTGTTCCGAACACTCTCGACATTCTCGCCTTGCCGTCCTGCTCGATTTGCCACTTGATTCGCGTTGCGTGCCTGAAAATACTTCCATTGACAATGGCACATAGCATGAGGCTAAAGATAGTAAACCTAACCAGATGTTCCATCTCTTCATCTTCCATTACCTCAGCGATACAGTCGCACTGAATTTCAAGCTCCTGTGAGTAATAGAAAAATTCGGGGCCAAGCGGTGACATCGTGAAACTCTTACTGCGACTGACTGCCACCGAAAACAACGCAAGACTACTCAATCGTAGCACAAGCAACCATGAGGAAAGTACTGTTCAAAACAGTGTTTTGAAAACACTACCACTGCATTCAGGAATCGGTTTCTCGGCGGCGAATGTGTCTCCTATGGCAGGTCTAAAATCGCTTTAGGAGTGGAAACCAAGGGCGGGATACAATCGCCAGCGTGCATGCTGGCGTCAAACACGACTTCGGACAAATGAACGCGAACTCCCGACTTTGGGCACACGGTAGGACCACTGGAGACGAGTCGTTTTCGGTGTGTCCCACAGCGAAAACGGCGTAATTTGCAGTCGTCATCTTCTCGCGCAGACAAGCAGATCGTTTTCGACGGCCTTGAAACAATGGTGATTTGGTCTTTTCTGTGTCGTTCGCTCAGAGTTCCGTCGCCGCAATTCTCGGTCTTTACGATCTTCACGACACCTCATCGTACGTTCCGGCTCTCCTTCCGACAAAATTCGAAGAGAAGCCCAACTACAAGGGTCTGTTCGCGATCATTGACTCGGACAAACGACACGTTGCGCCGACCTGTGATTTCCACTCGCTCCCGTGAGACATATTGCCATAAAGGGAATACGAGATTTGCATGCGCGGCAGAAACGATACCGTACGAGATTGGCATTTTGCACCACGTTTCTTCCTTCACAATCGCCATCGTCGTTATGTTGACGTGTCCATCATTTGTCTCCATCACTCGCGCCCATCACTCGTGTCCCGTCTATCGTCCGACAATGTTTCTCCACCATCTTCTTCTCATCGCTGCCTTGTCCATCTCACTATCAGCCCTACCACTTGAGGATCCCTACAACTTTGACATAAAGCTTGTAAGCGATTTGCCGTTGTTCTACAACCGAACTCGACGCCAATCGACGGAGCGACTGGGGAAATGGTGCAACGAGAGTATTGCGAAGCGCAACAGGACCAATTACCTGTACGAAAACTACTTTGGACATCGCTGCTACGCTGCACTGACTGGAGCGTAATCGACATAGCCGAATTCGAGTGAATGTCACAGTTCAGTCGATGCTCGCTTCCGCCTCGCTACGAAAATCCGCCACTCTGGTTAGGCGTTCGATGGATGAACATGGTTCATAACCGTTCCTGGGACGTGATGAGAGATAGCCACATAGTCGAGGAAAATGTATCATACGGCATCAATGCTGGCTTGGGTCTGTTAAACGACAGTATTGGCTGGAAATATTATCACATCGATCCACCAACAGGGATTGCGGTGCGGCCTGAAAATTGTTAAGAGTGCACCATGATTGCAGATACTTGAATGGTGCGCCATAATAGATATGAAGCCAAGAATGTCGGCGCAGCTGCGATATAGGAACGGTGTTGCCTACGGTTTTGGGCGCGGCGACCCGCCGAATTCGATCTGCGAATTCTTCGGCATTCCTTCTCTTTTTGCTAACGGAGCATCGCCAATCTAGACACATTGCGCCCGGCGATCGATTCCGACCACGGTGAATCCACTGTTGTGCCAAGTGTCATGACAACGTCCGCTGCTGGAAAATTATTGAGTTGATAGCTAGAGCGTGCGATTCGCATGATCCGTCGCTAAGCGACCATTTCCGTTGGCAATCGCAACAACATGTCCGGTGCGGGAGAGTAAAATGCAATTATCTTGTGGCAGCTGCAATGCAAGACACCCTACAAGAGCGAATGTCGCACTTGAGCGTCCTAGATGTAGTGCTGAGTTCACTGAGATAGAAAGCATGACACACACTCGAACCGAACTTCTTTTCAGCAGGAATCGAAGTCGCGA
This sequence comes from Bunonema sp. RGD898, assembly GCA_014805405.1. Taxonomy (NCBI): domain Eukaryota; kingdom Metazoa; phylum Nematoda; class Chromadorea; order Rhabditida; family Bunonematidae; genus Bunonema; species Bunonema sp. RGD898. The sequence goes on along the minus strand of JACMII010000015.1, from coordinate 47,022 downwards.
GAATCTTTAAATGACAACAAATTAGGCTGCATTTCCTTTTTTGGACTTCACAGGGTCACCCCATTGCATTTAAAAGGTTACAGAACACGAATTCTGAGGAAATTCTTTCTATTTGTCGAAAAAATTGTCGATAAGCTCTCATTCTCGCAACTTCTCGGGAAATTCTTGCAATTCCATATGCAACCATGGAATCGCTGGAGGAGGAACGGGAAGCGCAGGAGGCTCGGCGGCGGGAGACGGAGTAGCTGGCGAAGACGGCAGCTCGACAAAAATGACCACCACCGCCATTTCGCCATCACCCGGTTCGGTCTGCACCGTGCCGCTAGCGATCCTTCCGGTTATCATCACTCTTCACTGCCAGATGACGTATGCACGTTTTCTGAATGAACCTCGTTTCACCACTTTCCTGGTCGTTGATCATTAGTCTTCTTGCTAGTGTTGTTTCGAAACGCGCCCGTGTACATGTCGACCGAGTGCGGCGCGGAGAGTGTATTGCTTGGTCGCGACTCTCTGTCCTTATCTCGCTAATCCGTCGGTTGTATGCGATTCGGTGATCAGTTTCAGCTCGATGTCTTCGCGGTCCAGATTAGCCGTCCGTACTGACCACCCCTATAACTAGGACCAAGTCGTGTGATAGTGGCATTGGATCACAGTGAGAGAGTGGAAGAAGAAGAAGAAGAGAAGATGCTCGTGCGGTCGTCTTCTGCTGCCGTCGTTCTGCTGCTTGTCGGGCTGCTGTCGGGCGGCGTCCGTGCCCAGACCACGGCACAGCCGGTCTGCACGCCCTCGCAGTCTGCGGTTTGAATGCTCCCTGGTGAAGAACGATCGATCTAGGCGCTGACGCCTTGCCTGTCTGCACTGTTCGCCAACTTCAAGCTCACCCTCTCGTCGCTTCCCAACTACACGGCGTTCCTGCAACTCGAGGAGAACTACTTCAACCAGGGTGGACTGACCGCCTTCCAGACGTTCTGCCAGTACGTCTCCCCTCTTTTTCCGTTGAAAGAATTCCGTTCCAGATGGCAGCAGACCTTCTACACGTGTCTCGAGACGAACATCGGCCATAATGTGCGCGTCTGCCTCAACGAGGACAACTTCCAGAAGCTCACGGGACTGAACCAGAGCGACGCCTACGCCTACATTTCGGACCTCTACGTACACGACTACACGTGTCGAGCCGGCTATCAGAGTAACTCGTCCACATTTGAGCCTTGACATCCCTCATTGAATGGGAATTCAGTTGCGACTGCGAACTGGGCGTGCATTCGTCAGATCGAACAGACGCAGACGGCCAAGATCCAGGCCTGCCGAGACGCACTCAACCAGGGTGGCTTCTCCTGCTCGTGAGAGTATTTGAATGGAGAGACGGAGAGAATTCGAACAGGAAGTATTCGACGTTCATCGGATGCATGCAAGACGCCTTCTCGAACGTGTGCGGCAACACGCAGGATCTGCGCACGTATATCTGCGAAGTGGAGAAGATCGGGTTCGAGGCCGACACTACGTCCTGTGACGGACAGCTGCCCAAGTGCTAGCGATCGACGGACGTGCAATGAGTGCCGTCCAATAAATAGCGTGCTGCCGCTACTCACATTGCGCAACTTGATTGGTCGATTTTCTCTGCATCTTTCTGCGTCTGCAAGTCCGTTTTATTCGTCGCCACACCCTTCTCGTCACACCCTTCTCGTCACACCCTTCTCGTCACACCCTTCTCGTCACACCCTTCTCGTCACATCCTCCTCGCTAGACAGACCAATAATGAGGTGAGTAGACGCTGAAAATCCACTCCATCATCTCATTGCGGATCTGAGTGGAGAGCGGCGGAAATTCGACGATTCTACGGTTGACAATTTACTGACTGACTGCGCGCTTGTTTGCGCAGTCTTTTCCAGTGTAATTCGACGCCCTGGCATTTCGAGTGTTGCGCCCAACTTGACATCGACTACTAGAGACGGAAGCGCTGGCTCCACGATCACCAATAAGTCGTAGGCACGCAGATGTGCCGTTCTACCACCGTACAGCCACTTCGCCGAGAGAGAGACTCTTCTCGCGAGCATGAACTTTAGTGAAATCTAATGGCTTTCGTCGTGAATTTCGCCTTGCACGACAGCGAGAAGACGAGATCGCAGCTAGCAGCGGATCCCGGCAACAGGAAAGCACATGTCCGACGCAGCTAAAGAACCGCCGCGATGCAAGCATGAATTCATTAGCAGTAGCATGTAGCCGAAAGATCATGCATGTTCTGAAGACGAGTCCATCGCAGTGAAGTGTTTTTTTCGATCCGATTCACTTTGCTGCGAGCGGCGACTCTGCCAGACACGTCGAGACGGATCGACTGCTATACAGATGTGACCGGTTGCACGACGACGGCTGTGGATCATCGCCACCGTCGTCCGCGTCGACTCGAACCTAACGCCGACACTCTAGTTCCATCTCGAATGAGCTTCCCACCGTGAGAAGATGTTCATTTCTCTTGACGCAGGCCGACGTCGCCGACGATCGCGCATCCTGCTCGACCCCGTTTGGATGCAGACTGACTTGGTGCGGCAGTCTAGGAGTGGCGCCTCCTTTCGCTTCCGGCTAAAAGCGAGAGAAGAACTGGATACCTGGTCGTGGAGAATGGCTGCAGATCCGAGTGTAAGGAGCCGCGGATTCGAAGCAGCGATCCGTGCAGTGCCCGCCGCACGGACATGAGGACGGAGGGTCCGTTCTCGTCCTCGGCCATCATTGGCATCACGGCCAGCGAGGTTCGTCTGAGGCAGGCAGGGTAAACAAGCGTTTCACACATGCACGTCGCTAGCTTACCGCAAAGCGGCAGTCGTGGACGACATTTCGAAGAGAGATCGCGACGACTTGGCTCCGGCCGCCGAGTGCGACCGTCCGGTTGTGTTGCCGCCGCCGCCACCGCCATTTGTCGGATTCTGGTGTGCTCTCCGACAGAGCACGTACGTGTAGTAGATCTCCTTGAACTCGCGCGCAAAGATCGTGTTGAGGTATCCGTAGAGGAACGGATTCGCGCAGATCGAGAGCAGCGAGAGCACCTTGCACGACTGATCGATGCGCTCGAGTGTGTCGTTCATGTGCATCTGGCGCGAGTTTAGAGGAAATGGAACAAGGCAGGGAGATGAGGAGGTACCTCTTCGAAGATGTTCAGGTCGATCATGGCCGTGACGATGGTGAAGGGCAGCCAGAGGAAGGCGTACGACGCGGCCATCGCGTACAGCATCACCGTGGTTCGAGATCGACGCGCACTCACTCGATCCGAGGCGGCAGCACCCGATGGAACCAGTGCGCCGAGCGGCGGTGGAATCAGCGAGAACGACGATAGCTAAACGTTGTTGCCATGATGCGTGATGATTATGGAGAGATGCTTATGGAGAGATGGGCGTTTGCCGATGGCGTACCTCTCTCGCCGATGGCCCGCTGTCACTGCTCGGCTCCAGTGGCACGAGCTCAACCTTCTTGTATCCCGAATTCGTCGGAGGCGTTGCTCGTCTGCCGACCGATCACTCGATTCCAGACAATCTAGGGACGAGAAGCACCTGATGTTCGTGCCGCCACCGCCGCTCCCCGTGCTTCTGCGCGTCAGCAACGCCGACTGCTTCACGAGACTGGTCTTCTCGTTGAGTCGCAGGAAGTGGGTCAGACGGAAGTTGAAGATCGACAGCACGATCAGCGGAATGATGTAGAGAAAGAGCGCTTGCAGCACCGAGACCAGGAGCTGTCATCGAAGTGGCGGCATGTTTGGTCTGAAGCGACGAGCAAGTCACCTGGATGTTCTTCTGCGCCCGTTCCGCCTCCTCCTCGTTCATGGTGCCAAGCCGGTCGGCCACCATTCGGCACTGTCGCCAGCCGTAGCTCCTCACGGACGTCTTGTCCAGACGATCGTCGTAGACGTACACCTCCTGTTGTGTCGTTCGCCGTGCATCGAGTTCGCTATGCGTAAGCTCACCGAGATGAGCCACAGCATGGGCGTGTCGTAGTAGAGGATCAGAGGCATCGATAGGGCCAGAGACGAGAGCCAGATGGCGGCAATCGAGAAGGCGGACGAGAGAGTTTTGCGCAGAGCGCCGCCGCTACCAACCAGCGTCGTCACGACATAGTACCTGTGATTGCTCGTCGTGTGCGCATACCGAACTCCCTCTCGCTGCACCTGTCGATGGCCATGACGCTGATCGTCAGCGTCGAGCAGTAGACGTTCAGACCTGGCAGTGCATTGCCGAGACTGCACAATATGCTGCAGACGAAAATCGCCGATCTCCAAGTGCGATTCAAACCTCGGATATGGGAATTCGATGTCTATCGATGGATACCAGAGAAGAGGGATGTTCGTGACGGCAAGCACCAGATTCGCAATGGCCAGATTGCAAATCAGCACGTTGCGGTTGGTCCGCATCGCCGGCTTTCGGACTACCGCAAAGATGACCTGGGCTTTCGGTGGCTACGTCAGCGAGAGGTGCAATCGCCCACCAGTCCGTTGCCGACGATTGCCACCGCCGAGATGATTGCGTAGAGGATCGAGTAGATCCAGACCTCGCCGTCCGTGTAGCGCTGCATTTGCGCCGAAATCTCGGCCAACTTCGACTGAAACAACAATGACGTGGTGGGCAATCGATATTGAACGAGGCAGACAGGCCTACCTCCAAACATGACTGGCTGAACGGCAGTCCACCCATCGACCAGTTGCTGAATCGCTCGAGCGGCAAGCTTCCGTTACCCTCGACGCCATATGTGCCGTTGAATCGATTGCACAGCAAGTCGAGTTTGTCGGTCGCTAGGAGGGGCGCCGAGCTGGCGCGCATCTTTCGCCGCGGGATTCAGAGATTAGTCTCTGTATGTATGTGTATGTGTGTGCGCACGCGACCATCATCATTAGCGTGTTGAGGGCACACAACACGCCCAGATGGTGTAGCATTTCGGGAGCACGCATTCGTCTCTCTCCCTCCCTTTCTCTTGTCTCTCCGCCGCCCCCACACACGCACATTTACAGAGGTGACGCACGCGCACAAGAGTATTTCGAGGGGACTCACGCGCGGAAATATCCCCTCCGTCCGCCACGGCTTTGTTTCAACGTTGAGAGCGGGCAAATAGACACCACGACGCGCAGAAATGGCAGGGCAAGAAACCGAGGTAGTGGGTGGAAAATGTAAGACTCTCTGCGGACACGTGGAATGATTGGCAAAGCACATTAACAACTAGGAAGTGCGAAGGGTTTGTTGGAGTCACGACTTTGGCAGACCTGCAAACAACGCAAAGTGACTTACCGCGGGGGAAATTCCGCGTGTTGTCTAGCAAGTCACGGCGCCCGCAATGGCGACGTCACACAGCACAGCGACTGAATGAAGCGGGGGAAGCAAAAGGCAGCTGGACAAAAGGCACGATGGTAGAGACTGACTGAGGAAAAAACCGTTTCGACATTTTGCGAGAGAGAGTGAATCTTTCCGCGGTCAGTGAGCTACAGCCTTAGTGCTAGTAGACATTCGCGTCATGAATTTTACATGCGTAATTAGAGGTGGTGACCGGCGCTGGAAATCTCCGGAAATCCGCATCGGTAATCATTCAGCGTTCAGTATGGAATTAAACACGCAAATGTTCATTCTCGACTGCGACCTAACAACATCTCAACAAGACAGCACCGAGGAGTCTCGCTCTCTTTGGAGTGACGAATCGACGGAACGCATCTCTCCACATGCACTCTGACATCTCTGAGTCATGATTCGTCGAGTTGGTGCATCTGTGCTGCGCCAACTGCACTTTCGATCCTCTCTTTCTGCACCCCATCCCCTTTCCGCTCGGGCAGGCGCTGCCCCTGCTGACGGGCGGTCGGCCGGCTCCCCACCCCTCTCCTCTCTTTCTCACTGACGAGAGTCATGAACGAGAAGAGAGGACGGATGGACAGAAGGTAGTGAGAGAGTGAGTGAGTGAGTGAGTGAGTGAATGCCGAGCGGGAGAGGTCGATTTCCTCTTTCCCCAGTATGGCAGTAGCCGACTCTCCCCCCTTTGCGGGCCCAGTTGCAAGGGAAGAGCGGCGGCGCAATGGAGCGCATAGCATCGTGATGATGATGATGACGATGCGGTGGAGTGCAGCAGCTATGTGCTCGAGGAGAGGGAAAAGAGGCGAGCAGTCGGTGAATAAAGGAACGAGGGAAAGGGGCGAGATCACCTTTCTGCAACCACCACCTCCGCACGTCGAGGTTAATCAAATGAAGGAATGGGCACGAGGGAAAGGGAAACGGGAGGCGGAGGAATTCGAGACGTGAGCTCCCGAAGCTGCGACATGCAGCAAGCAATTGGCATGCGAACGTGCGCTGAAATGTCCACCACTCTCAAGATGCACGTCTCGTTGATTAGGGAGCATCCGTAAACGAACAGCAAGAAATAGGAGCTGCAGATGGACGAAGGGAGTCGAGTTTCAAACAAACTCAGATTCAGTTACAAACGGGCATGTTTCGATAGCAGTGCTGCTGGCGTTGCAGACTCACAACTACGTCATCCAGCGGGCTCATCCCGCCTCCTGCAGGATGGGCGTCTGCTACTGAATGCAAATGCAGACTTGCACTCTTCTATGACCGTAACGTTCTAGTTTCGGTAGTGAAACTACCGCAGCGCGTAATGTTGATATCGACAGATTTTGGCTACCCACTTCTGCGCCCGCGCTTCAGCTCTTTCGAGCTATTGCTTTTCAGCTAGCTTGACCAGGGCGTAGTGTTGTAGATTGTGGCTGATACCATCAGTAGTGGCGCGCCACCACCTATCTCTCAGATAGACTGGCTAGGTAGGCCGTGAACGGATTCGAGCCTAGCGACCCGTGCCGCTACTGTGTATGGGGGTCGGCCCTCCAGCCAACCGCACCACACCGCGCCGCTCGATATCGGCAGATACATATTCATTCAACCAAACGACGAAGGTCCACTAGAATCATGTGTGACAAATACGAGATAGAGAGTATGGAACATAGTCCTGATTCTGACGAGCGCTCTCTCCTTCCCTTCCTCCCCCTCCCCCTCCCCCTCTCTCTCTCTCTCTGTCACTCGCAGGCATTGTCTTGTGTCGGTGAGAGGAAAGAACAGGGGGAGGGGAGTGGATTAGTGGAGCCAAAAGAGGCTTCTCCTTCCGGCCATTCGCGGGACAGAACGAGAGAGTGAGCGTGCAGTCATGCTTGCAGACCTCCTAGAGAGAGACACAGACACACGCACGCACAAACCAGCACCGTCTTCTCCTGGGGACGTAGAAGTCGCATTCTCAATTATGCAGACACCGGAAGCACCCATCGAAGGTCTGAAGTCGCGACGACGCGCACAACGCGCACATTGCGAATGAATCGGGTGACACAGGCGCACGCGCGCGAGAGCGCGCGTTAATATTCGACGACGACCGCCGACGCACTAGCAGCCGAGATCGATGACAAGAAGACGCTGCAGATAGGGCGGCGGGAGGGGAGGAGAGAAGACGACGGCGACGCCAACAAAGCCGCAGTCGGCTGACTTTCTGACGCGGAAAGAGGACGAAGTTCCCAAAGTGGCGATGACCTTAGTCGCCGTCGGCTTGGCACTCGTCAGCTTGAGTGCGATTGGCCCACTCATTCGGCACTACGCCCCTGGGCGCACACGGACTGGACGAAGACGTGAAGAGCTTCATTACAGGAACACTACCGCTACCGCCGTAACAACAACAACAACAACAATAGCACAACCGAATGGAGAAGACAGAAAACGGCAGAGATGGGGGGGGGGACAAGAGGGAGACGAGCAAAACAGAGAAGGCAGGGCAGAGAGGGCCGCCCCCGGTCCATACGCGCTCAATTTGCTAATGGTAGTAGCGAACAACGCAAGAGGGGGGGGGGAGGAGGAAAAGGAATTAGTCGAACAGGCTCCGTGTACAATCAGTCTGGCATAGAGACAGACAGACAGACAGACAGACGGACGGACAGATGAGTATACACAGGGACAGGCGGCTGCGAACTGCTGCGTCGAAGAAAATGAGAAAATTGTGAGGCGGAAGACGAAGTGTGGCTTACGAGTAATGTCACTTTACGTATACGGTTCCCAAGAAAAGAGACCGCACGTCAGTGTCATCACCAAAGCCTAGCATTTCGGTTGAGTGCCCGGAGACGTGCAAGAAGGAGGCCGAATTTTCAGACTCACTGAAACGACGCCGACGACGACACGGCTCATCGGTCACCCCCTCTCCTTTGTCTGGCACCATCTTTGTCTGGCGCTAAGAGCGGAGGGCATGAGAGGTTGAGAGAGTTTGGAGGGTGGAATCGATTATAGAGCAGGATACGTTCTACACTCTCGACTGGGGTACGTCATATCGTAAAATCATAGTCTTCGAAAATCGACTCTTGGGTCCTTGGGAAAATTCCGACCGCGTAATTACGATTGTCAAAAATTCCGACACAAGAAACCCCGGAAAATCCGATCCCGCAGAGGAGAGCATCCCTATCAGGCACCGAGTTTGAACACGTCTTCTGGGCGCGACATAGGTATTGGGTGACAACTTAATCACAGAGAAAGACGACGGACGAGCCGAAGAGCAGCTGCGACGACGACGACGACAACAACAACAAGTGCTCTCCGTCTTCGCCTTCGGCAGGAGAACTGGTATTTGGCGGCAAAGGACGCGGGCCACAGAGAAAGGGGGAAGAAATGGCACTTGTTCGAAGAAGGGAACGAGCAGAATTCCCAGCGGGCTTGGCACGCATACAACAAGAAGGCGAATAAAAGGGGTGGGAGGAATTTTAATGCGACGCGAGCATGCGCACCGATGCGGAAGTGAGAGGACACAGAGAGAGAGAGAGAAGAGTGTCACACCACTGCAGATGAAACGAAGTCGACATCACTCGAAATAGGCACGTAGAGTTTCCTCCAAAAAGACGACGAAGCGTCACGGGTCGGGCGACGAGGGAAACTAATTCGATGCGCGTGCATTGGGAGCAGATGTGGTTTCGCTGTGATTCTGACTTCTCAGTACTGGTCGCTTTTCTCCCCTCACGCTAGATTTGCCCAAACGCGAGTGCCGGTGGTGATGAAAAAACAACGCACAGTTCTTGGAGTGAAGCAAAGCAAGCGCATGGTCGAGACGGAGAGGAGATAAGCAGAAGATTTCACGGTCGCCAGAGTCAGAGAGAGAGAGAGAAGCAAGCGAGTTAGAAGGAGGGAAAAGACACAAACTGGCACAAGAGTGGGGGAAGCGACTCAGTTGCAGCAGCAGTAGGCAATTGAATTAGAGAGACGAGACGAAGACGAGGGAGAGACGGCCGGATGTCGCGCCCCCGAGCGGCGTGATGAAGGGGCACTGGGAAGGTTGACATTCCCCCGTCTCGTAACATTGCAAGTCTCTGACGACGGAAGTCTGACCGCCTACTCGTGTGTTCCAGCAGCAAAATCAGAATGACCAGTTAGATCGAGTCATTCAATGCCAAATGCCATGACGAACGAGAAGATCTTACACTGGCTCTTTGAATACCAGCCATTGGTCGCCTCAAATAGAGATTTAACGTCTGCACACGGTGTACAAAATACACTGAACCACATTCTCATAGTTTGCGTTTTTTCCTTTCTGTCGGTGCATTCATGAGAAATTCGATGACAGCGGCACTCTCCTTAACACACGCCGGAGGCACGTCAGCGCACTTGATATGCAATGCCACACAACAACTGCGCAAAATATTTACAGGACAAAAATACATTCGGAGCACCCACACGGATGCGGAAAAGAACTCATCATCATCATTCCCAACAAGATTGAAGTGGAATATTGCCACGTACAGGTAGCGACAGCTACAGCTCTCTAGCGAGAACTGGTGTCAAGAGAGGAGGGAGTTGAATGTTGGTGAAGTTGCCAAGAACGAAAAACAAGAAGAGGCAAAAGTGCAGCACTCTGTTTTCGTCTCCGATTGCGAGGGGGACTACGAGAAAGGACTGATCGTAGATGGCGCCATTTCCGACACCACCGCTCATTAGCTGACGACTCTCCGATGAGCAGGAAGACAAGAAAGTCGCCCGTCGCAACACTGATGACGGAAGTTTGTCGAGTCTCAAGCAACAAATAAGGGGGGAGGCGTCGAAAGCAAGACCGTGAGTCGTGAATGACTACGAGACGGTGAGATGATGACAGGCTGTACGCACGCGTAGACAGAGGTCCGCGTGAGAACGGAGTGCGCAGTCAGCCATTTTATTCAACTCTGTCACAAGACTTAATTTGTAGCCTGCCCGAGGGGGAGTTCGTGGGAGCGACACTCTCAGAGAGCCAAAGACTATGACATCAAGACAGAGCAGCGCCGGTTGTCTACGGAAAGCAACTCGAGAGCAGCTGCTGTTATGGCCTCTGAACGGCCAACGCCCATTTCGGAAGACGCGCAAAGAGAGTGAAGAGTTCCGGGAACTCCGCCGTCGCCTCGCTTCCCGTCTCCGCACCCAATTTGCGCCCTCGTAGTGGATGTGCGTGTGCTTACGAAAATGTGAAGTAAATAAGAGGAAGGCGAAGAAAAAGCAAGACCACACAGACACGCAAGCACAAGCGCACACATAACTACATCCGCATCGGCCTCGCGCACGCCATCTCCAAGGTGCCAGTTTGTGAGCGAGAGAGACCCTCAATTTATGGACGAGAGGGGATGGCAATGGTCGCCCCCAAGCAACCCCCCCCCTCTCCGCCCCCGCCAGTTACCTCATCATCTTCTTCATTCGTATCACCTTCGGCGCCGCTAAAACGACGGAATTGAGCGACTAGCGAGACCAGGCGCATCTCAATGTCGATAACCAGAGTTTTATCCGAATTCACGACGATACGTCGGAGGGGACAATTCTGCAGCGAGACATAAACAGACCCATTTTCAGCGTCAGCGTTATTTCAAGAAACGTCAACATTCCCTGCACGTAGTTCAAGTCGAATTGGCTGTATTAAACACTTGCGCCGCCGTGCTCAATAAAGTGCTCTGGTGCATAATCAATTGGTTCGCACTTGTGCGCATACACTATAAAGGTTCTATCCGCCGCCGTCGCGACTCCCGCTTGCATATGTGCACCTGCAAATGCGCAGGTGCTGTAAGAGACGAAGTCGGATGATGATTAAACTAACTCTTAAAAATAAATTTGTCGTAATCCACAATCTTGAGATGAGTATTGAACAGAACGGCTTGTTTTTAGGCTCGGTCGAAGATTGCATGTTTTATACGTACGTGCTGACTGGAACCACTCGTCACATTTAGACATACGACACTGGCACGGGCGGAAATGAGTAAGGCGACAGAATTTGGCCAATAACCGTGTCATATTTCTTGGTCGTCGATTGCAGGCTTTGCGAGCTTCTTCCCGAGTCGTTCAATTTTGCGACATGCTCGATGAGCTCTTGCATGTGGCAGCTGAGACGGTCTGTCGAAAATGAGTGGTGCGCGGAAAGGGTCCGACAGGGTGCCTCACCTTCTATAGGCGCCCGCCCATAGACAGAGTTCGCACTCGGCACCGTCGTTTTGCGCTCTAGCATGCTCTGCCGCATCCATCCGACGACGACGTTCCTCGTCCTCTGCTACTGCTGCTGCTTGTCTCGTCTCGTCGTCATCGTCAAGATTCCAGTCAAAGTAGCGCGTTCGACTGATTCGATGCCGAGTGTATTTGTTGCCCGTCGACTGGGAACGGTCATCGTCTCCTCGCTTCTGCTCTTTCGCGCCCTCCAGTTCGTGTCGTCTCGGTTGTGGCGACGAAACAGCAGTTCAATGCCCCAATCCTTGCGTTGTCTGAAATCCCGTCCATCTCCAGATTCACTAGGAACGACAGAATCGAAAATGGCACCACGCGATGGGGATGCTGCTGGAAGATTGGCTTTGCATCCGTTGGCACACTTGGCAGATCTTTCTCGCTCTTCTCCGTTGCCTACACACAGAAAACTCGTCCGGAAGGGTGAAAGATCGAACGTCGGAGGGGAAAGTGGATTGTTCCATCGCCGCCGCCACAGGGGATCGTGATTTCATGGAGTGCGCGGAGAGTGCCGATGCGACTCGGTCGACGGCGGCGCTGCTCAGCACATTACCAGGTGGTCGCAGATCGTTTTCGGAGAACGTCAATGCCAGAGGGTTGAACGTAGAGTTGAGCGTCATGGCGGACGACGGATGTATGCTTCGTGGATACGAGATAGAGGGTCGTCCGCATCTCTTCCCTCGCCAGATGCCATCTCCCCCGACAACGGCAACGATCTGGTCGACTTGACGACGTGCCGCAACGCCTAGCAAAATTGGCTGACAACCATTGTGCGAGGCACACGAGCCGTTGCTGCTGCATGAATCCGAATGTATGTATGTGGTGTGCGCGCTCATCCCTGAAACTCTGCTCTCACTCCAGTGTTTACTATCATCTGTGTATGTGGTCTATAAACGTCTCGCTCTCTTCCTGCCCACGATGTGTCTGTCTCTTTCTTCTTCTTCTCCGCTTCCCCTCGTCTCGGGTTTCGCGCGACGCTCATCCCCGTGGTTGTGGCCACACAACTCTTCTCTCATCGCCTTCTTCTTCTCCCTTCCTCCCGCCTGCCAGTCTCCCCTCATCCGGTGGATTGTGTGCTGCCGATCTTTTGGACCACTGCCTCCTCGTCGTCGTCCTCCTCTTCAGTTGCCGCTCATTCTTCTCCTCTCCCTCGCACGCGACCTTATGATGATGCAGAGCACTAGGACCGGCACCGGCAGCAGCTGCTTCTGCATTCGCAGCAATGGCACAATGGGGGCCGGGAAAATCTCGAGAGAGTCTCTCTTGTGCGCGCACGCGTGTGCGTGTGTGCGTGTGTGGGTCTGGTGCCTCGGAATCTCCTGGCCAAAGTGGTTCTCTTGGCCGTCTCTTCGGTTGGACAGGCACACCGCTGCTGGTGCTGCTGCTGGTTGTGGCACACTCGAAAACACTCTTTCGTCTCGCTGTTGTTCGTGCCAGCAGGAGAGAGACACCTCGCGCGAGGGGCGCAGTGCTTCCCATCCTAGTCTCCCCTCCCTTCCCGGCTAACCCCCCCCCCCCTCCCCTCTTGCCTCGTCTCCCTTTCAGCGTCTCTCGCTCCGCTTTGTGCTCTCCTTCTTCTGCAGAGGGGAGAGTCGTCTGCCGCATCCGTGCTTGTCTTTCTTGCCGCCCCCCTCCTCCTCTCCTTTGCACGTGTCCGTGAGCACCACTCGTCTCTTGCTTTCTGCCCCCACCCCTTGCTCAGAATGAGTCCACACGGACCGGCGCACCCTTGCCCTATTCGGCCATTCCTCCTACTCCTCCACCTCCTCCCTCTTCTTCTCCAAACCCAATCTCGACGAAGAGGAGGTGGGAAAAAGCGAAAGGACGAGGGAGGATGGCCATTGTGTCGTCGTCTCGTCCTTACCTCCTCCTCCTCCTCCTCCTCTTCCTCCTCCTCTTCCTCCGCACCCTATTCTGCCAGCCCTCAGATACCACTCCAAATCGGGCGAGTCGGACGCATTTTCTCACTCATTCTCTAGTCTGAGAGACTGGCAATGGGAGAGAGGGTAGTTTGGAGTGGGCTGATGACGATTTGCCACGATATCGCCATTATCATAGCGACTCGCGCCAGGTTCAGCTTCCTCCTTCCTCTTCCCCCTCTTCTCCTCGTTGCCCGTCTCTCACTCTCCGCTTTCAACGTCCGTCTCTCTCTCCTCTCGGAAATGCATCTAGCGACGGCATCCGTTCGGCCGGCCGTCTGTCGTCCATTGTGCGTTCCTTCCCCTCGCGGGTCGTCTGTGTGTCCATCTGCCGATGTTCGTCTGCTGGCGCCCGTCCGCCCGCCTGGAGACGGGCGAATTCGCTGTCGTCACACCCAGATTGCCCATCTCGATGTTATGCGCCGCCACCGCCGCCGGCGGCGGTAACCTTTGTTCGATCTGAAAGGAGAGATGCAATCCGGGCGGCCAAAGATTTGCGCCGTGATATTACTTCCGGCTCTTCTGGCTGCGCCCGTTCTTCTAGCTCTTTCTAGAAGTAGTGCCCTTCACTCGGTTTCCCGAAAACCCCCTCAAACTCTAGCCTGGTCTCTTCACCCTCTTCTTCTAGACTTTGGGAATGCTTTGAATTAGTCAGTCGTCGTCGCTCGCGCCGGCCGCATGACCACTAGTCTGCGGAGTTCTCCCACTCTCCGCGTGGTGGCTCCTTTTGGGGCCGGGAGGCACCCGCAACAGGAGCCCGTCAACACTGCACTCGTCGTCAGCAGACATTCCGCTCCGGCGCATCGACGAGCACATGCAAACAGGGGAGAGGAGAGGATTGATTAGGCACACCTCCCCTCTCTCCCACTGGCTCCCCACCCAAACGTAGGGAGAAGGAAAGGGGGGAGGGGAAAAAAGAGCAACCGCCGTCGTGGCGTGTACTTCTCTTCCCACTTCCTGATTGGCGGCGCAGCTCTCCACCCTGCTCCTTCCCTTCCTCCACCCTCTCTCTCTCGTCCAGAACTCGGATCTCACGTCCAGGAATAGTTACCCTTCTCTTTCTCAGATTTGCTCACCTTTCTGCTGGATGTGTGCCAACGGGAACATTGCATGTTCAAGCCGATTATATTGTTGTCTGGTGTGCGTGCGTGTGTTTACGGAAGCGTCTCTCCGTCTTCCTGTCGAGCGATTCATTACTCGGGGGCTGCTCAAAGACATGTGCCAGTACAGGATGGCTTTCCCTCGTTCTTTTCAGTCAGTTCCTTGCGGAGACAGCCCTGTCTCCCCCTCTCTCCCCGTCTTCCTCTCTCCCCGTCTTCCTCTCTCCCTCTCCGCCCTTCGTTCTGTGTCGTTGTCCGCAAACGCGATTTATCGGCGGCGAGGTCTCGTCGTCGCCAGCCAGCCAGCCACCACTTCGATCTCCAACAACTGAAGGAGCGCGATGCGCCCCAACAGAACAGAAAAGTATATGCGTGTGTGCGCGCGCCGGCATGCAATGATGTCGTTTCTGGTTGACGTCTGAGCTGCATCACACACTTCTTGTAGAGACGCACACACTCGATGAGCGAGTAGCGCAAAGTGGCGTGCGACTGATGTGCTGCACTACCAAGACGAACACGACAGCCGCGGATCTGGAAGGTGGACGAACGACGACGACGGCGGCGCAGAGAAGACAGCCGAAAAGGAGAAGTCGACGACTACACAGACACCAGATACACCTCATCAGGTTGGCATTTGAGAATCGTCCAATCGTCTGGGACTAACCAGAAACGCGCGTCCATTTAGCTACGGATGCGTCTCGATCTCTCTCCTCTCGACGGGTCTCGTCTTTACGGTCTTCTCCATCGTCCAGAAGGAATCGCAGATTGGAAAGGTTTGACAGACAAACGTTGCACCGTAGGGCTGCGGTCCCCGTGAAAACAGTGTTCACGGGAAGGTTTTCCGAGCTTTGGAGTAAGGCGATGTATCCGCGGACAGAGTAAAATCTCGGTGTGGTTATCGTTTTCGTTTAAGGTATAGAGGTTGAGAGGGCAGGTCAAAAAGTAGCATTCCCCGTGACTTTCTTGTGGGAACTTTTCCAACCGCCCGTTAGAAAGATTGTCCTTGCATAAAAGAAATGATCACAATTCGAGCCAAAAGTCATTCGTCTCGCCCTCGTCCCAGGTCTTCTCTCGTTTGCTTATTTCGCGAGGACCGCAGTCCTGGTGCACAGTCTACCATTCACGTCGTGCTCATTAGGTCTGGCTAGCGGGTCCCACGACGATGGTAGTCGGTCTTGTGCTGGTCGGAAAGGTGGTCATCGACTGGGGGCCAGCGATGAAGAGCGGACGACGACGAAGTGCCGACGACGATGGTGGCGGCAGCGATGAGGACGACGAGTTTGGCGACGAGGTAGTGCCTAAACTGCAAAGCTGGATAATCGATCTTGCGCTAGTCCGTGAATCCGCTCATGTCCAAGTCGCCACAGCTCAACAACAACAACGGCGGCAGTCTACGCGGCGTATCGGCCAGCCTATTGCTGGACAACAACTCGACGGCGAAATTGTCCCCTGCGCCGGCCGCCTCCTTGCCGGTCACCACGAATGGCGACATCTTTCGTTCGGTCGTCGTGCATCAAAAGGTGAACACCCTACTCGCTCAAGGGATTTCCTTGCGCTAAAATTACGTTGCAGAACAACACGACGGTTGCTACGCAGACTAGGCATTCACGGAATCACGATCGTCATCACCATCATCACCAGCACCATAGACATCGATCATCAACGTCATCATCAACGTCGAAACGGCAAAAAGCGCCGAATCCGGTCGCCGCAACGGCGGAGTCATCAACTCCCGTGGACATAATGTCCTCGTCGTCGGCGGACGTCATTGCGGTCGGCGATCGCGCATCCGCCCTTTCCAGCTCATCCTCGTCCTCTCCCTCCTCCTCCATTTGTGCGGCCTGTTCTTTGCTGAACGGTCGACCGGCGGCGATGACGGCGGCGGGCGGATTACGCTCGGCCGCCGTGGCGCCACAGCTCAACGGTGAATCGTCGCCAGCATGGAAGATGGTACGAGTTGGGCAAACCGTTATCCGCGTTCGTGTGCGTCATGTTTTGCTTCCAGCAGATTTGGGTCAGAAATCAAACCGCCACATAACGAGACAACAACAGCAAGTTGATGTCTGACTTTGCAGCACTCACATCACCACCACCATCACCAAGTCGATCGATCGCACAGCAGCGCGTTGCCGTCAGGCCGACACTCACTGTCGCAACAATTCCAGCCATCGAGTTCGCCTGCGAGACAGACCGCACGACGAGTGGGATCGCTCGCAACCGTAGGCGGCCTCATTCTCTCGTCGTGTCAATTGACAACCGTCACGAAATGATGACAGACGTCTACAACGGTCTATCCCTCGATAAGACCACCATCGTCGCACTCGTTCGTCTGCCAACAGGCCAAGTCGAGCAGTCTGAAGCGACTACGAATCGACCACAACGACGCCGACACCGCTGACCATCAACACCATCATCATCATCATCATTATGAGGAGGAGAACGCAGCGATTGTGAACTCGCTGCCTCCGCTACCGCCTCCACTCGCGCCGACTCTGTTTCACGGCGAGTCGTTCGTGCTCAACCAACGACACTACTTTGTATGAGAAATATCACCGACCGAGTCTCTCTCTCTCTTCGCCATGGTGTATCACAGACTTGGTGCCATAAATGCAGAGATAGAGAAAGGGAAGACATGTGCATTCGAATCAGACTGTTTTGGACACGGGCGACACTGAAATGGCCTTTTCGTCGTTCGAAGGGGACGACGGGGATGATTGACTGGGCGGTCCGCCTGTCAGCCACACGGCCGTCATTCCTTCCGGACAGGATGAGGGGCAGCCACAATTCTGCTGCTCCTGCTGACTGACCGGAGACGTGGCAGTGCCCTGGCATTGCACTAAAAATCCCCCTTCTCATCAAGTAAATAGCGAATGCCGACGGCGCTGCTTACGCGGACAGACGAACCGCATCGGCGGACACATGTGAGGAACGTTGAGCAGGGGAAAGGAGACCACCGTCGCGGAGAGAAGGGCGATCAGCAGAAGAAGGGCGGTGAACAGTCGACGTAGCATTGTGATGTTGTGCAACCGATGTGCCGCGGATTACCTGATCGGAGAGCGCGAGGCGTCTTTATGTACACCGTCGCCGCTGCACACCACGCCCAGTGTGTGTGTGTGACTTTTATTTACCGGCACCGAGATGACTCTCCCCGTCTTTACACTGCGGCGACGAGGTGACTCATCGCGGCGAGTCAAACACTCCAAGAGTTTGGAAGAGTGATAGACGACGTGGTTCGCCAAATGCACTTCACCCATAGTGTACGGACCGGCGTGTGCTCTTCGAAGAAGAGGCGGCAGCAGACAGATGGACAGCCACAATTTGCCAGTTCCTATTGCTCGTATTCGAACTCAGCTAGGAAGACTGGCAGCGAATTGCGAGTAGCGCATCGTGGGAATTGAGCGGGTGTAAATTTTCCAGCAGCCGACCATCTCGTACTATTTGAAGGAACGCAGTGGCTGGCGAAAAAAGAGTCCCCGTGCGCCCCCGCCAGATGGGTGTTTGCCGCGTTGACTCACAGCAAACTTTGTTCTATCCTGTCTCGACGTGGGCGAGAAGGACGAGGGCGATCAACACGAAACGAGTACGGAGGCGGTCGAAGAACACGTGTTCATTGACTGCGAAAGATCTAGTCATTGGAAGAACCGGTAACAAATGACGTCGTTCGTCTCTCTCATTTGTAGCGTTCTTCACCATTATCGAACCGCATTGTCGTCGGGTCCAATGTCGCCAACCCTGGAATGACAACCGTGTGGCCAGCCCAAGTCTCAAACCTGAAGATGCAGATCGCCATCGTGCGCACGTTGTCTTTCGGCTCAAGCACGCGATAGTTGACCGTCTTTCCGTTATTCACCGCGTTTTCCTTGTACGTGCCCGGTCGAATTCGAACCTGTAGTAGCGCCTTGAAGTGGGTGCTCTAAAAGTCGGACGGCTCTGGCTAGATCATCGAAATTTACATTGATGCGGTACGGCTTGGCATAGGACAAAGCTTCGACGGGATCACTGGACGCCCAGAATCCGACCTTCCCATCGAGATGTCGAAGTCTAAAGAGAAATAGTGGTACGTTCTACGGTAGGATGGCAGACGAGTCAGAGGTGCCGATCTTGTACTCGTCGCTCGTCAGAATTGTTCGTACATTCTCGACACTGGTCCCGTGAAATGCCGTTGGCCAGGAGTTTCGCGAATTTTTCAGCCATTCATCCTAAGTAAGTCGAGCATGCGCTTATCCACAGGTCGTACGTTTTCGTATTTCCCCGCAGCCTTGATGGCGAACTTCACGCAGCCGTATGGAGGTAGAAATCGAACGCTGTTGATCATCTTCTCCCGATCGCTTCGAGTCTAAAACGCGAGTGCTTTGACGATTTAGGGCATACTTACATTCTGCGGTCTATAGTCGTAGTCGTGGCCTGAGTCGAGTAGCGCTTTAATCGCCGTCTTTTGATTTCCACAGTCTAGGAAGTCTGAGATCTTGAGCTTGGACTTTTCTTTGAGCTGAAGTACGTTGTTCGTTCATTCTTTGCAGAAAATATGGACCTGTGCCTTGAGCTGATCTCTTTCCAACGTCAACGCGTTGATTTGCTGTTGATTTGATTGCTGCTGATTTGATTGCCGCATATCTGAAACTATCACTCAGACTAGTCGAGCACGAACAACCAACCTGCAATTATCTGCTCTTTTGCAGCTACTTCGTTTTGAGCAGTATTCAGTCGATTATCACGTTCCTGAATGACAGCCTGAAGCTCGTCGACCTTCGTTTTGGCGTCCGTCAACTCTTGCTGAAGTCGATGCTTCTCGATGATGGCCACTAGAGAATTTTAGGAAACGTAACTGAAAGCGACTACATTCAAGCTCCTGCCGAAGAATCAGTAGTTTAGCCTCCTCGCTCGACTCCGAACTTGTCGTCGGGAGTCCCTCCTTCTCAGGATCGCCTTGATCCTCCGCCGACTGTTGACATCCAATCTGCTTGAAGAGTTGTGCAACATCGACGACATTCTGTCGTTTGTCGACTGTCAAATAAATCCCAATCAAAATCATCACCTTTGACGACGCACCACTCTCACCGTCCTTGAGTGCTTTCGCCAGACCGACTACCAGTTCGAAAAATGTCTTGTCGCTGTCGATGTTCTGTATTGCAGTGGTGAACAAGTAGTTTGCCGACCAAATCAATACCTTCGAAGTCATGATGCGTGCGTTCGTCTGCACAGACAGTGAAGTAAAATACGTATAGCCTATACTTCGGCGGATGGGGCTGATAACGCGAGCGGACGCCGAGACTCGCGCGATGACTCACTTCTACTATCGAGAGACACGCCGTCCCATACGCGCATGCGATCCGTTTGTACGATTTCCACTGAGAATACAACTAGGGAACTTTATTCAACCGACGACACATTACAATAATGCATGGTCTATAGCAACCGAGGATCGTACACATATGTACCGCAATATAGAGTGCTCCCGTAGTTCAACATTGAGTAATATTCGATTCGTAGCATAGTGTATTCGTCGATATGAAAGTCGGCACGCATCGATGTGTAGCCCCAGTTTGCCACAAACTTCTCTCCGAAGGGCCACCACATTGGCCGATCTTGTCGGCTAAACCGTGCCGTGGGGGTGGTGCGGAACTCTTGTGACATCAGTGTACACACTGCATCGTAGAGTTCTTCTCCGGGCATACTCACGTACAGGTGACCGGTGTGCGGACGACCGCGAACCGCGTGGCGACTCTGAAAAACCACCGTGGCTGCTACTCTTCCAAAATCGATGATCTCATACTCGAATGAAGTTGAGCAGAGAGTGAATATGATGCGCGTTTGTCTCCTTCAGTTGAAAGCCGTATTCGTTGCGTTCGCTATTATTGCTGTTGTTCGACTCCGCTCGGCCGAGAAGTACGTCGTTCAGATCAAGCGCATGATCGTGGATCTGACCCTCCAGAATGACGGAACCAATGCCATAGCACTGTAGAGTGGACAAGCTGAGCGCAGAACGTCTTGCAAACCTGCTTCAGTCGTAGTAGAAAGTCCGCTCCAAGATGGAGAAGATATTTCCCGTGCGTTATGTGCAGAGTTGTCAGACGTCCGCGGAGCGAGTCGAGCAGCCGATAGAAAGCAGCCTTGCATGCGTCCGGATCCGCCGCCGGCTGATCGTTTCTCGAGCAGTGTCGAATCTTGAGCACGAACGGACGGAGGCGAGGTCGGAAGTTCTGCTCAAAGAATGCGGCCGTCTGCGAGATGGCGTCCGGATTCGTCATGTCCTAGCCATGGATACCAATACCTCCGTGCACTACAAGCGATGATTACCGTCAAGAAGTTGACAGTGCTTGCTGCGATTCCCTTCGGAGTCCGATGTCCGAGATAGGCGACGACGGGACAGTCGCTGAAGAGTGATAATCGTCATCCAATCGAGAGATACCGCTGTGGCAGAAGATAGAGACCGTTGTCACCAAGTCGTTTCTTGATAGTAACCATTCGTAGCACGCTCATTGACCGTCCAAGCTTGATGATACTCTGTAAGTGAATTCCAAATCATCTACATAATCTAGTGGAAGGTCGTACTCCGCACTTCCACAATTCGTTGTAGTGTTTCCAGCCGAGCTCACTCTGAAGTACGATCTGTCGCATTCGCCGGGACACGCACGATAGGTGACGAAGATGAGCAGTGTTCTCGAGGAAGAGAAGAATCTGAGAGGATCATGTATGCAGTAACACGTACCCTCACCCGTTGAAGAATACTCTTATCGAGTCGTTCCAGTGGACTGAGCCCATACGTCTTTTGCATTATCAATCGAGCATTCCGACAGGTCGCACTCATTCGGGCTCGGGACTGCGCCGTCAGCCATGGCGTCACCTGACCGGAGAGTTGGTAGCGAAGAGATCTTCGTACCTGGTCGAGTGCAACCCAAAATCCTGGATCATCCGCCATCTAGATCTGCACGAGTCGGAGACCTGAATTGCTTCACAAGTCAACATAGCATCTAGCTGCTGGGCTGAGTTGTCAAACAGTCAGCAAACAACAATCATGATAGGGTGGGAGCTCTCCCCACACACACATCTTTCAAGTGATGCGCGAGTACAATTCCCTTTGCGGCAAAGTGCCATCACCAAGTGGACTGCTGAAGATGGTAGGACAAGAAGGGCTGGGAAAAGAGAACAATTACTGATCAATATATTATGGATGAGTAACACCCGATCGTCTGCACCGGATGGGAGGGTGTCGATCTTATCAACAGCACGGAGGTATGAGCACACAGCCAAGAGATTATGAATGCCTCTTTGCTTGGCCCGCACAGAAAAGCAACAAGAGAGGAGGAAATGACGTGCAAACTGCTCAAATGGCGCGCGGAGAGGTGTCTCGGAACATGTGAGATGTGATGGACATGGCGTAGATCGCACATCGATTCGCAACAACTCGATCGCTTTCTCAGAGCGACTCCGCCTCCCTGATACACATCGAGATTGTGATTCTCAGAGGCAGAGAGAGCGGGTCCATACAAACCAACGTAGACATTGACTCAACAAAAACAACAACAACAGCAGCAGCAGAAACAACATTGCTCTTCATGTGCCTGCTCTTTGCAATCGCCCCGGAGAGAGCCGGCTCTGAGCACGCGATACTGTTATCGCGTATCTCTACTGGTCGTGTCCGTAATGCATGGCGGTTGCGCGCGCCCACGCCCGCCATCGATCCCAGAGTTTGGGCCCGAACGCGAGCGGTCCGTCCGCGAGTCGAGACGGCGGTCGAAGGGCCGTCAGGGTGCCGGTGGTCGGGAGCTTCTCGGCCAGTGCCGGCGACTTGTCCACAGCATTCCCTGCCTGACCCGATGTCGGTGGACGCGAGGAAATGGGCGAGGCGCAGGATGGGCAGGCGCAGCACTGCAGGTACGTGCGCGGCACGACACGGCCGCCACAGTGCGCTTCAATTGTTCGAATCGCCGGGAATGGCAGCCGGAGAGTACCGGTACAGACGGCGGCGCAGCTCTTCGGACAGAAGATGTGCTCACGACTCTGCGCCAGCTGGGGAGGCGTGTAGACGGGCGCCCGTCGCAGTCCGCTCGGCCATCCGTCCCCCTCCTCCAACGACGACGACGACGCGTAGAAGTCGGCCAGGGACGAGGCGGAGGAGAGCGTCGTCACGGCGGCAATGGTGCAGATCAGCAACAGGTAGGTCGACAATCCGACGGAGCCCAGCATCGTCTCTCTAGTTCGGTGCTCGTTCCAGTCACACAAAATGAGCAGGGGGAGGAGGGGAGAACTCGATTGTGCGCAGACGGATACGCGACAACAACGAGCACCGTCAGAAATCCCCCCACCCCTCGTCGTCGTCTTTGCGTTTTCGTGATGTCCTCTTTTGTGTTCGTCCACTCTTTCTTCCGTCTTTCTCCTAGAAGAAGAAGAAGAAGTGGTGGGCGTGTACGCGCACGACAACAGATGACAAGACGGGGGGGGGGGGGGG
>JACMII010000015.1:0-24070 GCA_014805405.1 Bunonema sp. RGD898 | reverse complement strand
GATCGGTATGCAGAATACATCCCGGGGGGGGGGGGGGAGAAAGACCCGGAATAGAAATGAGTGGGTGTGCGTGGGTACAAGCGGAATATGCCACCACCACAACTCGGTGCAATCTTCATCTCTCGGTCTTCGGTGTATGATCACTTGAAGCGGCCGAGCGACTGCGAGCACTGCAAGCAGTAGAGCAGCTGTTGCTGGCATTGGACTGAAATCGAGCTTTTACTATATTCTAAACGCCCTTGCACGAGAGCGGTCTCACATCGACAGAGCTGCGAGCACGACTTATGGCAGACGACCGACGACGGACGCGCCTCCACGAGAAGTGGTGTTGCCGTCAGAATGATCAGGACCGAGACGAGAAGCAAGACAATTTTACCAGGCAGCCAGAAGAGCATCGTTCTCGCGAGTCGGAGGAGCAAGAGCAGAGAGACCGTAGAATCGGAAAGAGTGGCACCGACAAATGAGCTGGACTGGCTGGCTGGATGGCGGTCCACTGGCTGGTTCGGTTTTCTTCCTCGCGTGCGGGCGTCCATTCCGCGGCACGCACGCGAACAATCTCCGTCTTCTTTTGCACATGTGCGCGTCTCTCGTTGCTCGCCGGATCTAGAGCCCATTTGGACGTCGTTCATTTGTCCATTCGTTCACCTCCTAAGAGCCAGGATGAGGTGACACGCCACGCTCAGCCCCTTTCCACTTCCGGGAATTCCTGAGGATCGACCGGCTGCAGCAGCGCTTGTCTGATTCGAGCGTCACCGGTCACATGAAGGAAACTCAACTCGGGGTTGAAGAGAGCAAGAGAGAGACTGCAACACTTGCACATCCTGAGGTGTGGTCTTCATTCTCTCGTTCCTCTGTCGTGCATACACATAGATGTGTGCGTCAGAATACATCTTTTCGGGATCCGCGACGTCTTTGCGACCGACTAGACTTGCAGGGCGTGGCTTGTGCATGATGAAACAATGTCACTGCGTCAAAGACTTGGAAATGACGGCGGCACTTCCGATGGCATGGTGTCGGCTCGGTTCGGCTAGGAAACTGATAAGTAGCCTCTCCTCTATCGTTATGTCTGTTTGTTTCGCACCGTTCTTCGTATCCTTGCGTGTACATAGTGTATGCTGTGAATTTAATGGATGACGCGGCCTGTAAGATGTAGGCGAATGAGACCATTCGGGTGGGGGAAGAGTACTCGAGTTCGGCTCCTCGTTAGACGTGTGTCGATGATCGACTAGATGGCCGTTGGGACGTTCCGGTGACTCCGGCTAGATGCTGATTCTGAACTGGTCGATGGTGAGTGGCGCCCGGCGGTTGATAGTAGGCGGTCGTGGCACTATCCGGCGTTGTTCGTTCGGTTCCGCCGCTACCGCCGCCGCCGCCGATGGCCGACGGTACACCGGACGCTGGATTCGCACCCGTTCCGTCTTTGCCTGCTCCTGAACAAGGGCATAGCTGGTTTCCATCGTTCCGAGCACCTTGCACAAGCGCCTCTCCATAAATGGGCGTACTCAGCTCGCTTGACAGGAAGGAGCCGTAGTGCAGCGGCGTTTGTGGATGATGTCTGAATTCAGCCATTGCGACGACGGGTTCAAGCGCAGCCAGTACGAACCGATACTCCATGGGAGTGAGGTAAGCTGCACCGGCAGGCGCGTAATAGGTCGGTCTCGCGCCGAGGATGTCCAGATCCGGATTCTGGTGCGCTATCGAGATGTACTCCTACGAATGAGCGAGTGTGCGACAACGCTAGGGGGAAAGTCAAGTGACGTACCCGATCGATGACCATCGCCTGCCCGTCGTCCACCAGAACGGCCGTTGGACTCGCCGCTGACGTGACGCCGTACATGTCGGGCAGGCCGTCGAGTGCCTCACACTTCACGTGGACGTCTGGCTCGTCTTCCAGTGCTGGGAGACAGACAATTGATCGATCGATCGGATGAGAGAGAGAGAGCGCGTACCGATGAATTTGTGGACCCGCCGTTTCTTGTAGCCACTTCCGCCGGACCGCGAGCTGTTCGAGGACGTCTCCTTGCGCGCCTTCTTCTTCTTGCCCGATCGTCCGCACCGCCGACAGCAGCAGCAGCAGAGGCAGCACAGGAGACAGAGCAAGAGGAGGAGGATCGACGCGACGGCCGCCGCAATCAAGATGGGATCCACGTCCGCCGTCATTTGACGCTCTATCGCGCAACTCTTGGGATTGCACCCTCTCAAGCCTACCGAGTCGGTCGAGCAGCGATCTCGGCTTGAGGCGAACGAGCGTGTGCGCCTTGCCGAGCACGTTCTCCGCGGAGCAGTTGTAGGTGCCATAGTCGGACGCCCGCAGCGAGCCAATCGTCAGACGACTCTCGACGCCTAGTTGAGCGTCGTCGAAATACTACGACATGCACCACACCGTACCGTATCCCCTGCTGCTCTGTCCCACTCTCAGCGGCCGAAGTCCGCTCGCCGCTCCAGCTCCGTAGCCCAACTCGACGCCGTCTCGTCGCCACAGCACTTCGTGCGCACGGGGACGACCGTGAATCTGGAACGACACGAACGGCGATTGCAGCAGATCACGTTTGTGGGGATCACCTCGCAGACGAGTTCCACGGACTCGCCTTCGTCCGCCGCAATCTCGGGACGAGCCATCACGTTCGGTGGACTCCTAGGGGCGAATGCTACGAATGAGAAAGGGCGACGCGAACCGAATCGATAGGAGATGAGTCAATTTGGCCTGTTGCCAGCCCTGGGATGCGGCCGTGCAGTCGTACTCGCCGCGCTGCCATCGTTCCACGGCGTCGATCGTGAAGCTGAAACGGTTCGAATGAGCTGGTGCGTAGCGAGGCTCGACCTACTTTTCCCCCTTCCCGATGATGCGCTCGTCTCCCACCCTAGTCCAGTACACGCTCGGCGGTGGGTTCCCGATGGCGGCACAGTGGAAAGTCACCGGCTCGCCGGCGTTGACCTCCACGTCCTGTTGAGGCGACGTGATCTTCGGCGCAACTGAAAGTCGTCCGGCTCGGATCGCTCTCGTTCGACGCGCCTTACAGTTGACATGAAGTGTGGCCGACGCGGAACTGGTCCCGATGACGTTCGTCGCCTGACACGTGTATTCGGCGCCGTGGTCTTGCGACGACAGCCGATCCAGCGTCAGTGTCTGAAAATGATGGCGGCGTATGGAAGGGACGCGTGCGAGATGCCGCTCTCGTCGTCTTACATCGCTCTTCAAGTCGAGCGTCTCCTTGGCGTTCTTCAGCCAAGCGATGCGCACGTTCTCCAACGGATTCGCGTCCACCACACACTGCAGCATGGCCGAGCCGCCCTCCCTCAAGCCCTGGCCGCCTTGGAACGTGATCTGAGGATTGGCGTCAACTCTATCCATAGACACGAGAGCCAGCACCTTGACGGAGACCTTGGGCGCGTACTTGACGCGCATCTTGATTGCCGACACCTCGATCTTGTCGGGGAAGGTCTCGTGCTGGCTCAGACACAGCAGATAGCGATCGTTGTCCGAGGATCGCGGCGAGAACGACAGGTTGGAGTGCACGTGAAACTTGTGCTCGTCCCGGATGATGTCCTCCTCGGCGATGCCCGGCACCACGTCGAGGATCTTGTCGCCGTTCTCTGAAACACGCCCCGGTGCGCGTGCGACAATCAACCTCCGCCCCCACTGATGATGTGACTGAATCGTCCGCGCGTGTCGCCCACCCACGCCTTGATCGTAGACGGGGTCGTGTCGGTGGCGATCGCCCACCCGATTCGGGGCGGCGGCTTTCCGTCACGAGCCGCGCATTGGATCTGAGCAGGACGAGTGCAAAACGTCATCAGCAAGTCCCAACCCTGGTCTGTTCGCCTGCGACAGCGTGCAACTCCTCGTTTCGTCTCGAGATTCTTGGATTGGACGGCCGGCTGAGGACGGTCAATCGAGCGGGGGACGAGATTTGTGCAGGTTCGCCGTCCGCTTCGCTCACCTATCGATCGATTTGTCTTCGTTTGAAATTCTAGCTGAAGAGTACTTGGCAGGCATACGAGTCGTCATCCGAATGCGTGACGTTCTCGATACGCAAATGATACTCGCCCTTTGCTGAACTGCCCGTCTAGAATGCAAAAAAATTTCTAATGGCTTTGAATTGCAGTCTCACCATGGAATATCGTTCGAACCACTTGAGTTGTCGATCGACGCCCAGTCCGAAGCCGTTCTTCATCCATTGCACCGCGCCTTTCTGGAATTCGCTCGAGTTATGCGCACACATAACTGCGCCCGGTCGTTCTCACCTGATCCTCGACCTTGCACCGAAGGATGGCCGACTTGCCGAGATGCACGAACGTGTCGACCGGACCTTCCGAGATCCGTTGCTGTTGCGCCATGGCTGACGCTACAACTAGCAGCGAAAGCAACAGCATGGCCGCTGCAGAGGCGGTTGATCTCCTTCGCTTCATATCTCTTCGGTCTCTGCAAGCCTGCGGCTGTTGACGAGCTTGGGAACGGAGAAAAACGCGCGCGCGCTCGCACACACACACACACGCAGTTTCCTCTCGCAACGTAGTGAGTGGTCTTCGAAAGGGGCGGCGGTCGTTGCAAATCGCATTTCTGATGGTGGCGTCCGCCACCGCCGCCGCTCTAGGGGGATTGACGTTGGTTGGTGGCAGGAAAACCCAGAAGACGGCCTGCCATTGCTGAGGAGACGGATGTGTGTCCGACTAGAACTAGCTGGCTGCCAGCACACGATGACCGCCCTTCAGCCAGAGTCTAGAGAGCTAGAAGAGGGAGGGTGACATTAAGGATCCGGCCGGCCGGCCGCAGATCCAACAAGGCCTCAGGGGAACGCGCCGGGGGATTCTTGGCTCCCAGGGAGGGAAGGGACGAAAGAAAGAAGACGACGACGACGACGACGACGACGACGACGACGCATACGCACACAAGGGATGCTGCAACACGATGCTGTGAGAGAGAGAGAGACAGACAGCAATGCAACAACAACGACAGCCAACGACGACGACAACAACAGCTACTATAGCGGCGCAAGAGAATTCAATGAATTTGAGAAACATGACGAAGAGCAGCTCCAAACAAACGGGATATGTTGATCAACAGATTGGGAACGAGTTTAGTTTAGTTATCGCTCTGTGTCGAGTATGCTGACGAGAAGAGACTGGGTGGGAGTAAACGCTCTCTCGGTTCGGTGGTGGTGGTGGTGCTGCTGGCCGAGGGAGGAAGAGAGAGAGAGACCGAGGAAGAAGGGGAGAGGGAGAGAGTCAACGAGCCAGTGCTCTCCTCCTACACTGCGAGGGGACAAGGTAGGGCAGGC
Source organism: Bunonema sp. RGD898 (assembly GCA_014805405.1). NCBI lineage: Eukaryota > Metazoa > Nematoda > Chromadorea > Rhabditida > Bunonematidae > Bunonema > Bunonema sp. RGD898. The sequence continues at coordinate 18,791 of JACMII010000015.1, read as the reverse complement.
AGAGCAACTGACGCATCGGACTGGACGAGGGCCAGGAAGCTCGAGGTGGGGTGTGTGATATTGATGGCCATCTCTCTCTCTCTCTCCTTCCACTCACCGATGAGGGAACGCAAGAGAGCTAGACCACTTGGCACAATGACACAATAGGGTGAACAAGCGTCGCCGAGACTCATTCATTAACCTGTGCCTCTCCGGGTGACATGACAATGATCCAATCGGACGGGTGTAAGGCCGACCGAGTAGTGGACAAGGCAAGCGAGAGGGAGGGGGGGGGGAGGCTTGCAGTTTCGAAGGGAGACGATCAATACGAGCGGCGGCGGTCGAACGAAGGGATGGGGTGCACGAACGCCAATTTGGCGGGGGGCAAATGAGAATTCGGATGACCCGACAAAGCGGAAATCATCCTCACGGACATCGGCCGAGTGGTGGAGGCGGACTCGCAATTACTTCCTCATCATCATGATGATGCTGACTGGCAGAGGGGCGGGAGAGAGAATGGTGCGGTCGTTGGCAGGTGCTTCTTTCTTCCCCTTCTTCTTCTTCTCACCCTCTTCTTGTGGTGCGCGGATCCCGAGGGGGATTAGACTCCAGTAGCAGCAGCAGCAGCCGCTATATTGGCTAGCTCGTCCCGCCGTCTACTCTTCAGCTGCTACCCCACACTCATCGTCGTTATGAAGAGGGCAACGCGGAAGCTGCAAGGAACAGGGCAACAACAGCGGCGGGGAACATTGCCACCAGCATAGACCGTAAATTTGCAGCCAAACATGGCAACATGATGGTGGTCGATTGTAAATTCCACTCCACCCACCGTGCAACCAGAACCAGTAGTCGCAGGGGAATTATTTAGTGCGCGCAGCGATCTCAGCACTCGGCCCTGAGGTCATCGCGCTGCTACTGGAAGTGCATCCAGACGCGGGAAGTGGGAGGGAGGCGGGTGCTACGGGATCACTTCTGTGGCGGAAGTCGAAAGCGTAAAAAGATCATAAAGAGACGGAAGAGAGGGTGAGGAGATAAAGCAAGAAAAACACTGCGACCTGCGGAGCGTTGTCATTACGACACTGGGATAGGAGCGTGTGTAAGACGAGTCGAACAAACACAAATGAAGAAGACACTGCCGGATGAGTACTGCGAAGGAGTCGAGAAGAAGAAGAACAAGGAGAGAAGGGAAAAAGAGCGCAGGAGAGAGAGAGAGAGGAGAAGACGAGTGGGCGGGATTAGTGGTCTCACCACCGGTCCCCTTCTTCTTTACGACTTTCTAGCGGGAGGATACGTATATCGTGGGGTCAGCAAGAAGACATCCGTACTGCGCAACACAGCGGTCATTGTCGCCATCAGGGAATTGAGCTGAAGGCAGTGCGCCCGTCGGGAGTGCGAGATGATCGCCCGAGTGCATCTTCTTGAGGGAGGCGGTCTCACCCGTCTCGCTTTCAAGTGGTGGATGGCGAGCAGACGGTTCCCCCTCCTCCCGTCTCGACCTCCCTCCTTCGCACTGCCCAGTGCGCAGTCCGCCCTTCCTCGCATTACGTAACGCGCCGTCTGCTACTGCTACTGCTGCTGCTGCTGTTGGTCGCTAGCTATCCGGACAGACCGCAGCTGACCCGTCGCTCTTGGGAGAAGGGTGGCCAGGAAGCCATTTGCTGTGACGCCTTCCCTCTCTCCTGATGTTGATGATGATGTATGAGACCGGAATGGGGAGGGGCAACACAACCGAAGAGAGAGAGAGAGAGAAAGAGACACCACCGCACCCGGAAGGCAAGAGAAAGAAGGCAAAGGCGGGAGGGAGGGACGCCGATTAGACCACCTAATCCTCATCCGTGCGCGCACACACACAAACGGGCGGACGACGATGGCGATGGTTCAAAGGAGAGACTGGACAGAGGAGAAGAGCGGCGTCCAATGATGAGCTGAAAATCGTCGCCTCTGTGTGGGGTGTGCGGGATTGCGCAACAACACGATTTAGCAGTGGGCCAGAAAAGTCGAGGATTGGCACACATACGCGGAATCCACCCCAAATACACGTTGCTTGGCTACACGCAACGGATCGGCTGAATGCGTAAAAAGCAGCAACAGAAGCGGGGGAGGGGGCAAGGATGGGTCTACTGCTAGTCACGATCTCTCGTTCGCTCTCAAAATTGGCACCTCCACGCCTTGGTTCGCTGCCTGCGGGGTACAGGATGGATTCGTCAGCAGCCCCTGCTCGGCTTCCGATTCAAAGGTGAGAGGGAAGGGGGAAATCCTCTCGCTCCGCGCGATTGTGGGCTTCTCGTATAGGGCGTGCGTATTCCCTCTCGCTCTCCGCTGAATCCCCGTTCGCCTGCTATAGCTGTAGAGGGGGCGAGGAGAAGCATGCGTGCGAGCGTGAGTGGGTGGCATCGGAAAGCAGATCCTCCCACTCACTCACACCTCCTCGTTCTCTTGCCATTCTTCGCCCTGCTGCTGCTGCCCTGCGACCCCCACCTCGTTACGCAATATTGTCAGCGAGAGGCGGCGACGGCGACGGCGGCGGTGGTGGCGGTGGTCAGTGAGAGGAGAAGCGCAGCATCTCGAGGGCGGTCGGCCTGCTCCCATACACGGCTGTGCCAATATGGGGGGGGGGGGCAGGCTGGAAGTGAGCGCATCCTATGAATGCAGCTCGGCTGGACGGCTGTTGGTATACCTGGGTGTGGGAGAAATACTACACAAGACAAACAAGCCAGACCGCCCTCTCCCCCATTCCGGGACAACCACGTGTTGGAAGGGGGAGAGAGGTGACCAGAGGTGCAGAGGCAAATAGACTTCTGCTGCTGTTGCTGCTACTGCTAGTAGTAGTACAAGCGGACGTAGGACTGACTGGTGGTAAAAGGTGTACACCCCCTAGGTGGCTGTCTCTGGGGAGCGAGGAGACTCGGAGAAGGGGAGGACGAGGAGAAGGAGGAGGAACGAGAAAGGAGAAAGCGGACGGGGACAAACACTTGACGATTCAGACGGAAGGCACTGGACAGGAGACGCGGGCGCAGGTGAGGAGCGAGACTGCTACACAATGAGAGAGTGAACAAGAAGAAGAGGAGGAGGAGGAGGAGAGAAGACGACACACTCACAGAACCGGAGACTGGGAACGGGAGAAGGAGCGATGCGAGAAAGAGACTGCGCACATCTGAACAAGGCCTTGTGCTACTGCGGGAAGAGTTGTGCCAGGTCCTCGCCACCGGAATCCCCCTCGTCCCGTCAATGAAGACGCGAATCTTCTTCTCTCGGATTGGCAGCAGCAGCAGCGGCGGCCTCCGCTGCCACATCGAAGTCGCCGCACTACTACTCCCCCTCTCATCTGACAGCTTCTTCTTCTCCTGCTCCTCAAGCAGCTGGGAGGGGGGTGTGATGTAATTGGGGTTGGCTGTCAACTCTCCTCGTCTGCAACCCGCCAAATCCAGCGCAGTAGTGGTAATCGCATTTCTACTCTCCGCCACTAGTCTGACCAGCGAGAGCGCACTTCCTTCGACCGGCTAGTCATCTCTCTCTCCCCTCCCTCTCGTCAGGGGCCTTCTGCTGTCCCCCCTACTAGAGACGGGGAGAAGGGATGGGGAGGGATGCGCGCGCGCGGGCCGTGCTCGACGTGACCCGATTAGCGACTGGAGACTCGACCACTCACAAGCACGAGAGCGGGAGACACACAAGAGCCGCCTAGTAGTGGAGAGCGCACGATCAATGATGATGATGATGATGATGAGATGATGGGAAGAGGGGAGGAAGGAAGGAAAGAAGGCACTGCAAGCGCGCACAACAACCACTACAAGTAGCACGACGGGGCGACAGGAAACGGGGAGGAGGACGAGCACGCCACTTCACTATAGCTCTTCTTCTGGTGAAAACAAAAGCGAGCGAGAGGGAGAGAGACGGCTCCCTCCATCTTGGACGGGACCATCAAATATTGGTGGTTGTCGCCGTCAAAGGGCACCGACATCATCTATGCATCACTCGTCGTCTACTGCCGCCGCTACTTCACTTCGGGGGAACACCTTGCATGATGCATGTCGTCTAATTTGATTGTGGCAAGGCGTGCAGGGCAGCGTTGCCCGAATTTGGAGTTGTACATGATATGCAGCAGTGCTATGCGCATAGTAGTAGCAGTAGTACACTCATCCCTTCTCTGTGCATATCCATTAGTCCCTTTCGGCCGGTCCGTTGTCTCTGCCGCCCACGACTCGTCGCGCGGCACCCGAGGTCGTCGTCAGCTGTCTGTCTCCAGAGCAGACGAAGAAGAAGATCACACACACACACACTTGGTGCGCAGGTAGTGTAGCACACACACACACTCTCTCTTCCTCTCGCTCGTCGTCCACAACCACTTCTTCGTCCAATTGTTGCAATCGACTTGAGGCGGCTCAATGTCTGGTCCGATCGTGGTGACGGCTCGAAAAGAGCAGACCGTCACTCTGCCGTGCCATCTCGCCCAGGCCAACTTCACGACGACCGAGCACCGTGCGGTGTTGGAGTGGCGCAAAGACGGGCGACTGATCTTCTCGGTCAAGGATGGCGACGATCAGACGCCGATAGTGGCACCCGGCTACAGAGGTAACCGTTGTTCGAGTCTTTATTCACACTCACGCGCGCTTGTTCGCTCGCTCGCTCGCTCATTGCCGCTGAAATCAGTCTGGGTGGGGGGAGCGCGTCGATTTGCTTGTTCTCTCGCGTGAGGTCAGTGTCGTCGTGTGTCGACTGAGGAGATTGTTGTGCGTGTTCGTCAGAATTGCTCCTTCCTCTCACTCTCTCGTTCGGTCAAAGCTCGTCTGTACATTCATTGCCATCAGTAGTTGCCCGACCATTGACCATCGGCGTAGGCGAGTCGTGCGCCGTCCGCCCTTCCGTCTCCGTTCGTCGCGATCACCACAATGTCGGCGGTGGAGGACGGCAGTCTCGCCGAGGTCTGGCGCAACTCCTCCACCGTCCAGTCGGTGCCGTAGCGCGGTCGGTGGTAGAGCAGATAGTGCTGTAGAGTTGCTCGCGTTCGAATTAGGGTTGCGTCATTTCGGAATTGGAGATTTTCTATCCGTTGGTTAAGCTAGCCATTTTTGCAGGATTTTAAATACAAACGCATGCGATCGCAAGAGATTGAACCCTTGAATTCAACGAGTTTTCATCATGCCGAAATAGCGAAACCCCAGTTCGGATCCGTCTTTTGCTCGCCGTACCTCAGCCTTGTCCGATTTGCTCCAGTCCACGAGCAGGGCGCCGTCGTCCTGCTTCACGGCCCGCAGATTGTCGACGGCGCTCGGTCGGAGCTGCGAGTCGCGACAGTCGACCACCTTCAGAGATTGCGTTCCATGATGCACGATTGTTGGCTTAGCCATGACGACGCTACGAACAGCCCCCGCCCTCACCTTGTCCGTGTAGGCCGCGCAATCGGTGGTGAGCATGTCGGGCATGGGAAGCGAGTCGTCGCAGAGCCCCAGGCAGTGGAATGGCACCTTCTTGCGCATGCAACAGCCCGCATCGTTCAGTCCGGACACCGTGCATCGCATCAGCGACTGCATCTCCGGGATGCATCGGTATAGCGGCAGAAAGGCGCCCGGCTTCAGATGCCGCTTCTGGGTGGCGCCCGACTCCTGAGCACAAACAGTCGGTCGAATTTGACATCGTCCAAGCCTTGAAGCCGGACGAGGCGGCCACGGCGCAGGCGGACTTGCACTCGGCTCGGATCGCCTGTTTCGAGCAGCACTCCAGCGGCGTGTCCGGCGGAGACGACGACGGCTTCTGGGCGCGGATGGAGAGCGTTATCTGAACCCGACGAGTGGGATGGCGGCGCGGCAGTGGCCGCGGAAACCTGAACGCTGCCAGCAGAGCCGGCGTCGCACTCGAACGTCGCACTGCTGCCGCCGTCCACCACCGAGTCTGGCTGCTTCACTTCCAGCCATGCGACCAAGACTCGACTAGACGAGGTCTCATCGTTGGACTCGTAAGCACCGTAGGTGTAGTGTTTTGACCCTGAAACAAGTGGCGATCGATCTCAGAGCAGGGATCTATATGGCATGCCTCGTAGCGGCTCATTCTTGTCGGTCCGTCGCCACGAGACCTGCGGCAACTCTTCGCTGTCCTCCAGATGAACCACGCATCCAAGACTGGCACGATTCGCGGTCCGCGCCACAGTGACTAGTGTTCGGAGTGCTCTGACCTGACATGCAGCGAGTATGATGGTCGACTGTCGCAGGGTCTATGGCAATCACCTTATTAGACTGTCTCTGTGAGGCCGACGCGGGCGAGTCCTTGCCTTTAGTCGTGAAGTAGAGCACGTCGCTCGCTTGCGACGACCACTTCTGGTCCGACGCCACCGCCACTATTCTCACTAGAGTCGCCCAGTTACTCGCAACGAAAGGGAATACGCGCGTGCGTCTACTACCCACCCGAATATCTGCGTCCGCCCTGCAGTCCCTCGAAGACTGCGCCGAGTCGTGACGTTTCCTTGACAATCTCCGGCCTACTCGGTCTCGTCTCGTCCTTGACGATCGCTCGATAGACGTGCACCTACGCGAACGGGCATTTGGAATTTCGGCACAGCGAGCAGAATACCTGCGCCGCATTGACGCTTGGCTCAGACCACTCCACCCTGAGCGTGGTCCCATCGTCCGGTGTCGAATGAACGAGTCGAGGTCGTTGCGGCGGTCCGGGTGCGGCTTTGTACGCGCGCAAGAGACATCCCATCATGGAGGGCAGATTCAGCGCCAAACACGTTTGGTAGCGGGCCGCCGAGTCGAGCTTCCCGGCCGAGCCTTGGCACAGCGACAGACAGACGTCCTCGTCTCGATCCAGGGCCTCCGACTGGCAGCACGAGGACGCGTCTCGTCCATCGGCCAGACACTCGCCCACGGAATGCAGATGTTTCGTGCAGTTGTGGCGACGCTCGAAGAGGGTGTACCTAGTGGGAGAAGAAGGAAAGAAGATGATTTGGCCGGCGATCGCTTACATGTCATAGAGTCCTGGCGGCTGATCGGGCCGGCACAGTTTGTCGGCGCAGAATTGACTGACGCCGAGTCGTCGACAGCACGCCTCCGCCGAGTTGGCCGACGATGCTTGGACGATGCTGGCGATGATCAGGATGGTCAGTAGAAGTCGTTGTGTCCGTTCCTGGGCCACCACATTCGTCGTCGTCGTCATCATCATCATCATCATCATGCTGCTGCTGCTACTACTACTGCGCCAGGCGATGGTTGGCTTGTGCTGGTGGTGGGCGCGCCGAAGAGTGAAATCTCTCTTGCGCTCTCCTGCTCGTCCGTCCGTCCGTCCGTCGTCTTGTGCTGGTGCGCCGTCCCTTTCTCGTGTCCTACATTCCGGGTGGCCGAGGCGTGTTGTGGCGTCACAGGGGAGGGGGCAGTGTCACACGGAGAGAGAGGAGAGATGACGATGACGATGATGGTGATGATGGTGGTGATGAAGATGGGAGCAGGGAGAAGATGGAAGCCGACGATAGAAGACGGGCAGGACTAGAGGGCAAGCGCACTAGCACACAGTTGCTTTGCAACCACCACCGCCGTCGCTCTCATTGTGAGTCACTGACCGACGGGGGGAGAGAGAGAGAGGGGAAGTCGAGTTTACTGCGAGGGCAAAGTGGAAGGGCCACCACTAAGAGTGAGTGTTTGCGAACGCACGGCAGCGGTGGTGGTCGAGTAGAGAGAGAGAGAGAGTGGAGGGAGAGGGGGGAGCGGGTCCAACTGATTGCTACCACAAAAGGACGAGAAGTGGGGGGGGGGGAAGGGTAAACTCGATACAGATCGCTGGGCCAGAGGCGCACGGTGGAACGGTCTCTAGAAGGTAGCACTGGAAGCCACGGAAGCCAAACGTTTCCGCCGGCGGTGGCGGCGAGAGAAACATCACTAGCGTCAGTTGTTTTCTCTCTCAGGTCGACTGGCACGAAGCGGTTCGCCTGCGCACGGTCTCACCCTGAATGACGTTCGAGCGCTGGATGCGGCCACGTACCAGGTGGGCGGGCGTGTATCCACTCCTTATTTGCCACACCCACTTCGCATTTCATGGAACACTACCGCATACCCGCGAGCGTGACTTTCAGTGTTCGCTCGCAGTGGAAGCGGAGGAGGAGGAGAAGGAGGATGGTGACGAACTCCGGGGATGGAGCAGACGGCTGGAAGGCCGGCGCGCCGTCCGACTCGACGTGACATGTAATTTGCCGCTAATTATTGAGTAGATAGAAAGAGAGAGAGAGAGCGCGCGAGACCACATGTGTGCAGACGGCTGCATGACAACAACAAACCCGGGCTGCCGGTGCCAATTTCAGGAGAGAGCGAGATGGTCAAAGGCGAGCCGAGACGAGGGACGGAGATGAGAGAGTGAGTCAGTAATTAGGGGCTCCGTTTCCAAGAACAGCCCGCCTACTCGATGAGAGATGGACGCGGAGAAACGAACGGCGGAATGCCTGCAGATCCGCCGCAAATTCGGTTCCCTGTCGAGGGCTCCACCCGGTTCGTGAGCAGGACTTTGACGAATAACGACGACGACGACAACGACGACCAAGTGGAGTGTCGGGTCGACGCACTGCCATTGCCGCAAATCCAATGGCTAAGCGTTAGCGATGCGTTTTGGCGGCACCCCTTGCCTGATTTCAGAACGGAAAAGTGCTCAGCACAACGTCCACGCTGCCAATAGCGTCGCTGGGCATTCTTGACGAGTTCTCCGGAACAACGGAGGTGGTCTGTCGAGCGGAAAATGCCGAGGGAAAGGCTGAAGCTACGTTGATTGTACAGACTGCCAGTAAACAACCCTTGCCGGGCCATAGAAGCGAGCGACTTTAGCGCCAATTCGGTGGCTCATCACTCCGGCGAACAGAACAGCGCTGCTTGGATCGTCGATCGTCTGGCCGTGCGCCGCATCCGCTCGACCGCCGGTCTCCGAATACAATTGGATGCGCACATCAGGCAGCCCAAATGCGTCAACCGAAATCGGAGTGGTCGAGCTCGATCTGCAGAGAAGCACAACGAGAGTAACGGCACTGAGTGTGAAGGCAAAAAACGACAACTACCGTTTACAGTCGGACGGCACACTTCAACTGAAGGAGATTCGTCGCTCGGATAGCGGTTGGTATGTGTGCGTGGCAAAGACTTTCGGCGGGTCACTAGCGAAGGCGACTGCATTTCTCGACGTCCACTGTAAGCGCCGACGCGACTGACGTGAGAGCAATCTATCTATGCGCACGTTTAGATACACCACAACTGTTGCCCACGAACAAGAACCTCGTGGCTCTGGAGCTCGGCAGCAGTCGTGCGGCGCTCAGCTGTGAGTTTGACGCCAATCCCGAGCTAATCTCGGTGAGCTGGTCAAAAGATGGTCGTCTGCTGGACGCCACCGCCGCCAGTCTTGAGGTGAAAGAAGGCGACGATCATGGCTCTCGACAAATGCGCCACTTTCAGACCTATCTCATTCGAAACGTCTCAACGTCGGACGCTGGCCTGTACAGCTGTCAGGCGTTCAACTCAATCGGCCGAAGTGCACAGCATGAGATCCGCGTCACTGTCATGGGTAACGCTCTCCGGGGACGTTCAAACACCACCGCGTCCATTTCTACATAGAGCCACCGAGCTTTTCCCTGCATCCTCCATCGGAGATCTTCGCTCGACTCGGCGAACGACTCACCATTCCCTGTTCGGGATTCGGCGACCCAGCTCCGGTTCAGTTCTGGCTTCGACATATGGTTGTTACGCCTCTTGCCTGCACCATGCGAATTCATCGAACTCGCACTTGTAGCACCGAATCGACGGCGAAACGATCACGCTCGATCCGGTGGAATTGGCGCACAGAGGAACGTATTCGTGCGTTCTGGCAACTGCCGCGAGCACCGTTTCCACAGATGTCGTTCTCCACATCAAGGTCTGCTATCCGCTGCATACGTCAACTAATTGTTGTGATAAGAAAGAGCTTGTAGAACGCTCCTCCCGAGCCTGCATCGATTGTCTCGATCTCGTGCGTGCCGGAAAACGACGACTCCCTAGAGGTTCACTGGCAACCGGGCTATGACGGAGACGATCATCAAGGTTGGCGGCTCCATCTTCTAATCTCTCTCTCTCCGCGTCTCTTTCACTAGAATTCACCGTTCAATACCGAGCCGAAAACGAGACCGAGTGGAGTGGTGGCAGCATTTCGGCCGGAAACGACACTCGGAAGATCGTCGCCAACTTGACGCCATTCTCGCGTCAACACTTCCGCATTGAGTCTCGCAACCGGTTCGGATCGACGTTCGGTGAAAGCCAATCGCGATACGGTCTGTCAGAGCTGTGTTTTCTGGTTGAAGTTTGCAGTCTGCTCGACTCTCCCACCCATTGCTGAAGTCCATTTGGAAAGCGACGGCGAAGTCTTGGACTGGACGGAGGTCGAGCCCGCAACTGGATATCGAATCGAGATGTCGGACGGACGGTCGGGCAATGCGAAGAACGTGCAGTTCAGACAGCTGGTCGGATAATCGTTCGTTTCATGGAAGTGTGACTTTTAGGCAGAAGTCGTTCGTCCGCCGTACATCCTGCCGCGCGAAGTCGTCGTCGCCGCGTCATCGTCGTCTTCGTCGGATGCTCCCCCCATGCTTCGCGTTCGACCTCTTACGTATCCATACGCGCCGGGGCCTGCATCATCATCGGTGGCTCTGGATATTGGTCGACATCGAAACGGTTTGTTCGCTCGTGTGCCCCTCCAGAGTAGTTCGTTTGTGGTCGATAACCGATGTTGTTGCGTTGAAGACGATGGGGAAATGATAGATGTTGCATCTCTTTACGTTCGGTTCAGGCCGTTTGGATAGAGACGGCGTCGTCACCTGTTAACTCCAAATCAACACAGAATCGATGGGCGTGCTGACGTCGGCGCCACTGCTTCTGCTCGTCTTCCTGCTCGTCGCCATCCTGACATTCGGCTGCTATCGACTGGACAGAAGGCGGAAGGGACGTCGTGCCAAACAGCAACATCAGCAGACCACATGTAGCCGATCCGAAATTGAGACATAGCACTGTTTGGTTGAGATTACCATCAGCGCTGCTGCAGTTTCACCTCGCAGACCGGCCACGGACATCTTCGGGCGCCTGCCACAGAGATCACAGACGACGCAGCCTCGGATTGGCCAATCGAACGACCGCCGCCGTTCGGATCGGCACTCGAGCAGTTCCTCGCCTACACTGACGAGGCGTATTGCCAAGAGGGTCTGCACGATGGCGACAATGTGCATAACATTACCGGCAGTCCTAGTTTCAAGGCAAGACTATAGATCTTTTCGGCGGCCGACGACTACGCGGCGCCAAGCGTGACGCGACACGACGACGGGTCAGTGGTGCGAACGCAGTCGGTCATCGAAATGATGAGGTTGGTTGGGTCAATTCGTTCGCCATAGTAATGGATCTTTCGTTTCAGGCAAAAGTACATCTACCGGGCAGAGGATTCCGTGAACGTACAGCTGCTGGACGAGTTGCGTATCGAGCGACTGCGGCGCGAGTTCTCACGTCGCGAGCATGTCACCGTACACGAAGAGGCAGAGGATGATGAGTACTTTGAGTGAAGAACACTTGTCTATGAATGTTTTCCGCGCGTAGTGGACTCCTTCCTGTCAACTCGAATTTCATCGTCTGTGCAATCGCTGTTTGCTGTCTTCCCGAGCGATCGCTCGATTGATGTGCACTGTTACGAAGCGCGAAATTTGGTCCAACAACAGACGCCATGAGTATCATGGGTGACGAGCTTCCCACACACAAACACTGCACATCGGCCGCACCGATCCCCGTTGTTGTTCTGTTGCTTGGTCGCTCGTGTTGCTTCGCTTGTACCCGTTCGCAGTCCCGGGTGTAACTCGCTTGTGGTGATTCGCTTGTGTTGTCTTCTTCTCCCGCACACGCGCGCTTACATTCTTGGTTATGACGAATAAGAGCCGCTCCTTGGAGGAATACCGGCAAGTGGTAGTGATGCGCGCGCTTCCCCTCCTCAACCCTTTGCGTGTAATTCTGCCTGATTGGGGGTCCCCCTCTAACAGTGCACGTGGTGCATCGGATAAAGGGGAAAGGGGGAGGGGTACGAGCGTTGCGCACTAAAGGGAAAGGTGGGTGCAAGTCAATGAAATCTGTTGCGCCAACGACCGGCGGCACGGAGACAAAGACGCGATGTCGATGATGAGCCGAATAATCAACGAGCAAATGAGCTGAGATGTTATTGGCAGTGAGTCGAAGACGCGGAACACTGTTCTGTCGATCGATTTTTGGACACTGAGCGTACGTCCACCATCTCGCATCTGGTTGCAACGTCGGCTTATCATTCGCCCTCACCTGCAGATGCACTTGTTGCACCTCCGCTCCGGCGTCTCTTACACCACCTGCAGTCTCTAGCCGCACTCGGGCGGCGTCCCGATTCGGGCGCACGAAAACCGGCGCAAGTGAGCAGTCTGGGCAGGTCGAGTGGCGACCGACCAAAAACACTGCGAAAAAAGGGAAAACCAGAAAAAGCGGTTAAAAAATTCCGAAGTGCGCGACAAGCGCCCAAAAATACTGCGAAAAAAGGAAAAACCAGAAAAAGCGGTAAAAATGCCAAAATGCCGTGGTGAATGCCCAAAACCATCGGGCCACCTAGGCGATGGTCGCCACGACCTGAGGCAATTTTTGGAAACGGGCCGAATAGGCCCACACAAACAAGGGTCCTAGGACGATGTTCGCATGGCGGGCAACCTGAACAAAGCCACTTCGCCCTACCGGATGATCCTTCTCAACGTGTGTCGTGAGCCGCGGCTTGACGAATCCGACCGAGAACTGGGGTCCGAGGAAAGTTTCGATAGGAATACGAGCTCCTCGATCGCTGCCGACTCGACACCATCGACCGCCTTTTGATGCGGACGGGTAGCGAAACGATTAAGCAGATTTGAGCAATCACTTTGAAGTCACCGTAGATAAAGATTTGCATGCGCAATCTGCATTCCGACTGATGCTGTGCCGTTCGTCGTTTCATTTTCTGATGTCGGCTATCTAGGTTGTAAATTGCCGTTGTGCACTTCTCTCGGATAGAGAGCTATGAAAGGCATGACTCTGCATCCGCCTATACTGCACCAGCTCTTTGCGCATCAGCCATAGCTCGGCGCAGATGTGTGCGTAACCTCTACGCTCTCTTTCCACCAAGGAACAGGCCGCCACTCCTGTTTAGAATCGGGGACGCAGGGCTGACAGTATGACCATCAGATAGCACCACACTCGCGAACAGACACAACAACACAAGTCTCTCAATCTTCTCGCATCGTCCAGTCGACGGGAATTCAAGCACAACAAGCCCACGTATCTTTATCAAACACTTGCAATGACATCATGTAATTGTGTCAACTTGTTGCACTGACAAATCATTCTTCTTGTTTCCATTTCGTACAGGCGACAGCGCTCCAGGCACTTTCGGCCGCGGCACTCGTCTCTTGGGTTCTTCCCTATAAAAGATCGACTTGAGGACGAACTGGCGGAAGCCGGATGGCGCAAAGATGTGCGTCAGATTATGTGCCACGCCGAAGAGACAGAGCATGACGGCCGCGATGTTGCCCTTGTATGGCTCGATCTTGAAGAAGACCGTATTACCTGCAGGCATGCGACTCTACTTCGCTCTCCCTCTCTCCCACAATTGACAGCACCTGTGACGATGGCAAGCGGCAAAAAGGCGAACATGTAGGCTGAGAAAATGGACAGCACTGTGTAGATTCCTTCGTACAGCTGCAAATCGAGGAGAGGCTGTGAGATGACGGACCAGATAAAGGCCCTCACTTCGTGGCGAACTCGTTTCGACGAACCCCCGTTCTGTTGTAGTGATGGCCGCTGTATGACGCTACTCGACGTGGCACCAGTTCTGGGTACGAGTCCCGCTGTTGGTGAGACCTGTGGCTGTTTGTGCTGCACACAAAAGAGGCGGCCGAGAAACCCGTGCTCTGCCGAGGAGCATCGCCAGTCGGACCATAGTGATCAGCGCTGCGAGCAAGAAGACGATACCGATGAGGCTGGCCAACGGCGCATAGACAAGCATGACGGGGAAGAAGTACGGCACCTCGGGTTGAGACAGAATTTGGATCTTCACCGTCTGTGTGCAGCAGTGCATTAGACGAAAATGGGACTGGGGGAAACCGGAAAGCCTCTCAATGTGTAGGGCGTGATGCGGCAGAACATGAACAAGACGCTGACGACGACTATGAAGGCGGAGAGCGAGCACAAAACCACCAGGCAGATGCCGAACGGGCGAAAGAGAAGGCGGAAGGCGGAACGGGGCGCAATCTCGACCAGCACTCGACTGAAATGGGCACACTTCGGAAGAGAGAGAACGTATTTGGACTCAAAAATTCTCCGATCGGGTGTGGCTCATTTCGAACGAAATCGTAGCGAGCACACATGTGCACACACGTAGCACTTCTCTAGCCGCACCCCCGACCAAACGCTGGATATGTGGGATCAAGTACATGTGACGGAACCACCTGTGGATTGTCGAACGAAGGAAACTCAAAAAGAGGGTACCCGAAAAGCGGAGACGAGCGACGACGCGAAACGACGCAAGTAATCACACAGCATGAGAGAATGTGGAAGAGGACCTGTAGAGGAAGAAGGACGCCGCAACGAGCGCACAGAAGACGGCGTCCGCGAGACAGGCCAACACCGCAATGATCGTTCCGTCGCGGGCGATGTACTTCAGTGGACTGGCCGGTATGATACAGTTGTCCTCGATCGCTCGAACGCCCTTATGTCACACGAGCGATCAACCGCGAGCGGTGTCAAAAACGCACTACCAGTAGGGAGCAGAGCATTCCAAAGACTCCTGCCAGAAGGGTCGTCGAATTGGCGAGACGCATGAAGGAGGACGAGACGAACCGATTGGCCTAGGCAAGTGAAAACAGTGGGGGGTGAACAAGTCGAAAACCTGCTGGTATCCGGCGAAGACGCAGAGCGCAAAGATTGTGCTTAAGACGGTCGCGACAAAGGTACAAGAGTAGTATAGCAGATAGCCGTCCATCAGGCGACAGTCCACTCGCTCGAAGGACGGGGAACGAATGAGAGAGAGAGCAAGAGAAAGAGAAAACATTTCCATAACTCAATGTGCCCGGTCCTTCGTCCAATGAGATTGTGCGCGAGTTGC
Organism: Bunonema sp. RGD898; assembly: GCA_014805405.1. Taxonomy (NCBI): domain Eukaryota; kingdom Metazoa; phylum Nematoda; class Chromadorea; order Rhabditida; family Bunonematidae; genus Bunonema; species Bunonema sp. RGD898. The sequence continues at coordinate 3,704 of JACMII010000015.1, read as the reverse complement.
GAGGGGTGACAGTGACAGACAGGGTTGGCAAAACGGGACGTCACAAGATAAGAATTGTACATTTGTTCAGCCAGAATTGACGAGACACTTCAAAATCAAGCGCCTTGCACGGCAATTCAGTAGGCTCTTCAACTCCCTAAGCACATTTATTGGCCAGACTGTGTAATTACATTTTACGAGATATGAAATCCCCCCTAGCTCTTCTTCTCGGACGTAGTGGCCTTCGTGGTCGTCGATGATACGAGCTGCAGTTCGCACAGTGCGGAAATATGCATTGGTAGTTACCGGATTCACGTCCTCCTTTCCCTGCATGCTCTTTGCAAACTCGACGGCCTCTTCGACAGTCGGCTCGATTTTTTGCGTCCTTACTGCATTGTAGTTCACTCCAAAGGGTTTGAGCTGGTAGACGAGGTAGTCGATCACGTACCTACGAGAGACGATTGTTCATTGCTGTAAGAGAACGAAATGCGCTTGCATCATCATGGGCGGCACGTAGTGAAACGAAATTGCATAGTCGGAGCAGCAGGTCGGCCCCTGTTCGAGCGGATAGAAAATGTAGCCCCAGAGCCAGTGATCGGACTTGTTCACGGAGCCAGGCGAGATGTGATTTGCGGGGGCGAGCGGCATGAACCTATTGTGACGTGCGCATTTCGAAGAGGCGCAAAGCGGCGCGAATCCACCTGTACTTCAGACTGCTGTCCCGTGTGTCGCCGGCCACGACGCCTACCGCTTCCAGACACCTGCCAATCTCCACATCTTCGCTACCACCATTCCCGTCTGAGCAGATCGTCTTGTTGGGTAACGCCTCGTTGATGAATTTCCGGACAGCCGTTCGCGACAGAACGTATCCAGAACCGCCGCTATGGTAGCCCTGCGCCACTTCGAGCTTGAATTTGCAGCCAAAGTGGATCGGTTCATCCGGAAGTCGAGGCGATTGCTGCACAGGGTGAAGCAGACAAACCAGGCGAATGAGCGAGTAGCATGAAGCGCAGATTCTCGAGCACGGCGTATGTGTCGTCGTCCGCCTTCATGAACCAGTCGTAGTCGTTGATCCAGTGGTCGTGCACGTACTTGAAGGCTTGCTTCGTCTTCGCCCACAGCCAGTCTCTTCCTTCCTGCGTCCATGCGCCCGTCATTCCAGTTAACCCACTATCTACTCACCTGTACGTCGAGTTTGATCGCTGGCAGGTCTGGGTCCTCAACACTGCTGAAAAAGACGTACTTGTTACACCGGCGCGCCCAGGTCGCCTTCACGTGGCGGGCCTGCATACAATACTAGTTCTCCTTCTTCTCGTCTGTATGTGGGCTCTGTCGTTGCAGATTGTTGCAAACACAGATGCCGTTTCTTATCCCAAACGCACCCACCTTCTTCTCGTGATTGTCCTTGCCGGTCATGATCCAGCACAAGACACGAACCTTGTCGAAGAGTTGCCTGGACATATCGTCATCGCCTATCATTCAGTTTTCTGTTCAATCGTTGAAGAAATTCCAACGCTGCCACGTGACGGTTCCATTCTCGGGGGCTATCCTCTTGTCCTGCCATGATGTGACATTTCCTCGAAATCCAAAGTTCAGATTCGGCCAGTCGCTTAAGATCAGACAAGCAGTGAAGAATCCAAACACTGAGCCAATCAATGCGCCCGCCGGCCCGGTTGCCGTAAGATAACGCATCTGTGAATAGATTGACGAGAACAACGGGAGCCGCTAGTTGTCACGGATGTGCAGCGAGAATGATAGCGTAGAGTGACTGTGACAGTGGAATCTCGACATTCAGCCTTTTTCAAACGACGCCCAGCCTACACTCGCACGGGATTAGGCCAGCCCTCTACGACTCGCACGCATAATATCTCTGTACGACCCGACACATTTCCCTGTTGCTGTATGACCTGACACATTTCTCTATCACTGCTTTCCTCTCACATACACTTCAGCTGATATTCCTCAAAAGTCAGGCACACTCGATGATTTATCAAACACAGTCAAAAGAATCTGTTCTACTTAGAAGCGAGTATACAAGGTGTTCCAAAAGTTGGATAACTTTTCGCGACCCTTACAACTCAGCGAAAAATGGGTCTTTGGGGCAGTTCAAAAGTGCGTTCGGTAGCTCAAAGTCTCCTCTTTCGAATGGTGTCATTGGATTTGAACAATGCTTATGCTGGTGCAAACTGCAGATCGGGCCGGAAGGCCACCTACGGCCGTCGTGATCACGGCAGCCTAGTGAGATCAGAGACTGAACTCTTGTGGAAGATAGGGGGTCACGCCCTCTAGCAATCCTCCAAATTTGAGCTTCTGTCGTCTCCAGAGCGCTGAGAACGAAGCCCTGTAAGTCGGCTTTATCATCATTCACATGTTACACAACTGAGAATTGCGCGAAAAAGTCGCACTTTTTCACGGATTTACAATTCCGGTGCATAGAAATGTAGGAAAATCGCATTTCTGATCACAGAAATTTCATACCTCATCCGACTAGTCACTGTGATCGTAGGTAGTCTGCCCCACGCGGTCTGCAGTTTGCATCCAAAGACACGGATTTCCCAATTTTAAGGACACCAATCAAAAGACTTTGAGCTACCGAATGCACTTTTGAACTGCCCCCAAAACCCATTTCCGTCGAGTTGTGAGCGTCGCAAAAGGTTCTCCGACTTTTGGGACACTCTGTATTTCGTTCCGCTGACAACCCTGAGTGACAGATCAAGACCGGCGATGATTTCCGCAAACCGGCGGCGACACTTCGTTTTCAATCATCATACGTGCACTACTTTCCTCTGTATCATCGTTTATCGACACACACAAGCACCATCATCTCTTTCGGCCGGTCGGATTCATGCGATCGTAAGACGGAGGAGAGAGTTCACCGAGTTCATGGGAATCGCACGGCGGCGGCGGCGGCGGCGGCTCGCCGTTGCATTCGAATGGGCGCAAGTTTGCGCTGCGCAATTTTCGACGCGCCATCCATCTTCTTCTTTCGATGCCACTTGACCAACGACTTGACGACAAACCGCCGGAAGCCAGGCGGCCCAATCACATGCACGATGTTGTGGACGATCCCGAACCAGGGAATTAGCAGGAATGCCGTGTTGCCCTTGTACGGCTCGAGAACGAAGAACTTGACGTTTGCTGAAGGTGGTCGACATTAGGGGTACGTTATTTCGAAATGGTGAAAACTCCCGTCGTTAGATCCCCTTCAGGATGCATCCCTTGCGATAGCATGCGTTTTATCTGAACACAAGCGCTTGAAGACGCATTGTTTTTATCCAAAATACAACGACAAAACGATTGACTTAATTAGTGAATACGAAAAACCCTGATTCCGAAATAGCGCAACACTAATCAGTATTAGAGCTGGAACACGGAAAAGGACACACTACTGATGATGGCTGCCGGAATGCAGATCAGCAGATAGGACGAGACGACGAGCAGGACCGTGCGCACTCCCTCGTACACCTGCGATGTCGTCTTAGTTCTTCTCGTGGTGCAAACGGCGTCGGTTCTCACGTACGTCGTAGCGCACCCGCTTCGCACCGCTTCTCGACGACCGTCCAGTGGCTGCTGATGACTCGGCAGCGGCGGTGGCGGCGGCAGAGGCGGAGGCGGAGGCGGTAGCGGCGACGGTGGTGGCGGCCGGGTCGACACTGACGCCGCCGAGTTGACCGGCCACTCGGTACATCGTGATGAGGGCGAAGAGGATGAACGCTGCGCAAAGC
>JACMII010000014.1:43134-75653 GCA_014805405.1 Bunonema sp. RGD898 | reverse complement strand
TTCAAGCCTCTCTTCGCAACCCTCTAACCGCAGTAAAATGTGAGCTCTTTCCGTTCGTTTATTGGATTTCCGCAAAGCGCTTAGAATCGGTGTTACGACTGAGCACATCCCCACAAGCGTCGACACATCGTGTTCGTGGTCCATGTGACGACACATTCAGGGAATGGGTCGCAGTCGCAGATCAGCGTCTTGATGTAGCAAAGCGGGTCCTCATCGAGGTCCTTCAGGCATTTACCCAGGTCCAACAACTAACCGACGCATCAGGTGTATGACGATGAAGTGAATTACCGTTTTTACTAAGTTGCATTTCGACACGTTGAGGAGGACTGCGACGGCGGTCGCGTTCGATGTCGTGATGCACAGGGGATCGTCTCCCATCGGGTCGCACGTAATACTGTTCACTGTGTAGAGGTAGTTGTCGAAATCGGATAGTGGGATGCCCTTGAACGAGGTCGTAGTATTGACAATTTTTCTGGGGGAAATGACCCGGACATTACCACAGGGAAGAAGGCGAGACTGTTCGCGAGATAGCTGGCTGTCGGCTCGGCCTGGGCACAATAGAAGCACTCGGTCGTATTGTCAGCGCGGCTAATCACGTCGCGCTCGACACTTTCACGAATGACAAATCCACTCGTCGGGGACCACGAAAGAAGAGCCAAAATCAGTGGACCCGTGCGTGCAAACATTGTTTGAATCGATTAGCTGTTCGGCGCGAGTAGGAACTCTAGAGGGACAGCACTCAAATCTGCCAGGCAGGTGATATGAGGGGAACTTCTTAGTATCAGCACTCGTAAAATTGGCGGAGACAATGACTAGAGCGAGTAGATTTGAGGGTACAACTTTACGATAATGCGTCTTGTGTCAGCAGTTGGTGCTTTTTGGCCGTAGTCGAAATCTATAACATCAAGGTCAACGTGAGCACTGCGATAGGTCATGGTGGAAGAGTGCATCATGCAGTCTGAGGCCTCAGGCGTCTTCCAGCAGTGCCCGCTCGCGATTGTCACCTATGAACGTGCTTCTTACGATCCTACGATGTGATAAAACAAAAGCATCCTCAGGAACCTCCTGGGCACCGACATACAATATCGTCTGCAGAATACACGTCTCGTGCTCCGCTCTCTCAGCGTTGTTGTTTCCCCAATTCCGCTGGAATTTCACGTATCAGTCAATTTCACAGGTCTGTTGTTGCAACACCGTCGTCAATCGACATGGTCGAATCGAGTGGACCGCCGAAGACTCCGCAGCAAGCTGTCGGACATCTGCCGAGTCCGAATGCGCCGGTTCGTCCCGGTCGAGTGCGACGCCCGTTTGGCGATATTACTGGCACCGTCAACAATCAGGTGAATCACTTGCTGGACGCCGTATTTTCGTTTCTTCGAACAGCGCCGAATCGACGAAATCTATTTGGAACGCAAGCGTCACAGTGCGAGCGAGAATGAGATGAAGCCGGCGGTAAAGCGAATTCGAACGACCAATCTCTGGGGTTGTGCGTCCGGGGAGCGTCCGTCTGACTGGATATTATCGTCTCCGGAAAAGGTGACCATCGTTCTTGGAAAGGCGGCAAAAGATGATGCTTTGACGGACGTCGTTGAGCCCCTAGCCTCGAGTCGCTGTGCCGAGACCCCCGCTCGTGAGACTCCATCTCGTTCGACGAAACTTCTCAGGCTCGTGTCGCACGTGAGCGCCACATTTATCATCAGTCGGTTTCCATAAATTCAGATCGAGTACGTCACTCCTCCGATTCTCACGGAGTGCTCGTCGCAGAACGAGATTGGTCTCTTTCTGACGCTTCCGAGCTGTGTTCAACAATCTGTCTGCTCCAATCTGTCCCGTCAGTAGCTTCTTTTGACGGTATTTCCTACTTACAGTGTTTGATCTGCTTCGTCTCGCTGTGGCATCTGACGACCATCGTGCAATGGTGGCGCGCTGGCTTCTGTCTGCGTCCGCTCGCATCGTATGACTACTCGTTCAGCTGCAAGGTGGCATGCATTTAGAGACTCGTGCAATGTGCTCGCGAGATGGCGACTTCGTCAGGGACTGGACGACAAAGTGCGTTGTACACTCGTGACGATCCCTTCTTCGTGTACGGTATGGAACGATGAACGTTGCGCACATTGACGACGCCGCTGTCTTTAGGAAAGCTATTCAAAGCGACTACGCTTCCACTGTCGACTCCCTTGCGTCTGGAGCGCTTCCAGGTCTTCTTCAAAGCGGTACTGAACTGGCAGGCGTTATGCGAACTCCTCTTTGACAGTGCCTGGACTCGGACTTCCTGGAGCACAACCTCAGGGGATTTGGCCGTTTGATCATGGCCTTTTGTGCGAAGTGGGCTTGGGAGGATTGCAACACGATGCTGAAGAAGATTCTGCAATGGTCTGGACTGGACGACACGATCGATCGGCTCTGCGATCGCACCGATCCCCAATCCAATGACCAGACTCCTCGTGCCGAGATGAAGGTAGTAATCCGTTGCTGCAATTTGTGGAGCTTGACAGGTTCGTCGTTGGCTGCGTCGTCTGTTTCTGGAGCAACCGTCCTACGATGATTTCGGATCGAACTTCTGGATGTCTGCTGTGCTGAAAGCCGGATCGATCAACGACTCAGGCGCGCAACGCGGAAGCAATCACGGTCAGCAAGCCCGTCTTCTGCTGATTTGCTGCCTGCCCACCAAGTGGGACGAATCGTCAAAAACCAGTAATCAATCGGTAATCAGTCTTGTCATCATCCGTCGTCTGTAGGAGTTGTTGATTGGCCGAAGTTGTGCGACGAAGTTGCCACGGATACCTACCGTGAAGCGCGCACTCTCCTCGGACCAGTGGTACAAGTCAAGTTTAAGACTTGTCACTGGCGACTTAGGCGAACGCGCTTGATCGTATAGCTGGAACGGCGACCGAACACCACCTGCCTCCGAACTTTGTGTTTCAGCAGATGGACGTCTTCAATCTGTTGGAAGAAGTGTCGAGTAAGTCGCCTACGACGCCATTCCATCGTTGTTTCATCGAAATCTTACAGCAATCCCTCAACCATGGACGTTCGACAACTTTGCCGGATTGCTGGCCTTGTTTCCCGAATCGCTAATGGTTTGTTTCGTCTCCAAGTGCCTTCAGATCACAACCCTCGAAGGTTCCGGCTGTTCATTCTCGTCTCAACCATCACTACATCAACGAGGCCGGCCAGATCTTCAACTGCGTCAAGACGGTTGGATCCAACGGCTGAATTCAATTTGCATTCAACCTTATAGCTACTCTATCAATGGGGCAAGAACGTCAATCGATGTCTGTCGTTGCCGATCCGCAAGATCGTCGAAACTTCGTCCAGAGATCGTTGTCTCGACCTGTTGCGCTCCATCACTCGCGCTCACGTGCAGCAAGTCTGCGAATTGGTGCAACAACGACAAGCAGGTGCGAGATGACTTGAGCGATGCGGTGCCAGCAGCTCTGATTGCAGTCGCTGCTCCACGTCATGACGTCGTGCTGATCAACGAGCTGGATTCGTACGCAGAGGTGCTGCCCGTCATGCGCTCGTTGGTGTAGCTGTTCGGCCACCAACCCGCTGCTGCCATCGCTCCCTGACTGCACCACTCGAAGAGGGCCTGTATCAAAATAATGATTCGTCGCCGCCGAGCGACATGCCCTGCATCTCCCCGCATAATAAGCTCAATAAGAGCTACCACAAATGTCCGCCTCCGCCGCCACCACCATCATAACGAAACTGCAGAGAGCGCACTTTAAGGAGGACACGGTGACAAGAATGAATAATCACGTTTGAAGAGAGAACCGTCTGTCTGTCTGTCTGTCAAGTGCCAGTCGAGCGAGATTTCTGTTGATGGGCAGGTTGGGGACGGTGACCACAGCGGACTGCTGCGACAGGCTGAGTTGGATGGCGAGCAATTCGTTCTTTTCTCGCTCCTCGACTTGATCGTCTGACCTTCGGCCGGCGCTATGCTGCTCAACCTGTAGCGGTCGAGTTGAGAACGAGTCGTGGTGGAACATGGATCGGACCTGCAGCAGCGGAGTGAGGATGTCGATCAGGGCTGGAGACGGTGCCAACTCCCGCTCGGCAGAACTACCGGACGAGCGTCTGAAGACGGGCAATTCCTGCTGTTGCTGCTGCTGTTGCGACAATGTCTGCACGAACGACGTGTCGAACAGTTCGGGCGATTCGATTGCCCGTCGTACGTCCGACACGTCAACAACTCCAACCAGTCGACCGCACTCGGTGACGTAGGCCTTATCCAAGTCGAGCATTCCGAACAGAGAGTGCAGCTCAACAGGATCGTGTGAGGGAGGGACAAATATGCATAGCTGGACTGTTGTTACTTTGGGAAGGGACGTTTTGCGGACAATCTGGAAGGGCGCCTCGTCCAGCTGATCGGCCGTCAATTCGATCGACTTCGAGAGCTGCTGTGCCTCCCACTCCAATTGCTGGAATAGGGGAGAGGGGATGGTCTCGATTTCAAGAGAGCCGCCGCTGACCTCGGGCAGTGTCAGATCATAAAGTCCGAGCAGGTCGCGGCGATGTCCCGAGTCGTGCTCGCTCTTGTACAGGTGCATGTCCTCGAGCAGGCGTTTCGCGCACAGAATCAGACCTGCAGAGAGTTACGCTCCAAGAGTGGAGCGGTGGCATCTCCTCCTCTCACGTCCGAAATGCTGTCGATGCTGCTGGGATTTGGCGGCCGCTTTCGACGTGAGTGTGCTCAGGGTGGCGTGCGCGTCTTTCGTGAGTGATTCACATGACTTTCGGCTTCGCATCTCGCCACTCATTACGCCGTCCACCACCTCCTCCTGCTCCCCCGCGTCTCGGCTGTGATCTGAACAGGATGCTCACTCGCAGAACAGTACGCGGCCGCCCTACCACGACTAGAGTAGACGGCGTTCCGTCGAGCCAGCGCGGATCGTTTGCGTTGTCGCTCTTTCGAACGACCGCATTGCTGTTGACATGTTTCGGCGGCTATTATGATCTGCGCCCGCTGAACTGGACGGTCACGATCGGATGAGGACGGAGATGGCTGTTGTTGTTGTTGTTGGTGTGTCTCCTGGAATTGCTGGTCAACAGACGCGATGGCGGCCTGCACTCGACAGAACGCCTCCTCTCGACGAGCCTCCGCTCCGATGTGGCGACGCAGAAGGCGCAACAACGAGTCGCGGGACACCGAGCCCATCAGGAGACCGTTCTCTAGAACGTTGCGAAGAGGTGGCACGAGCGAGCAGCACAGACAGACCGGGAGAGACAACTGGCACGGAACGAATGCGAGGATGCGAGACGAGCAGATCCACCACCAGACCGAGTGTCGTGCACGGATGCAATTCCACGATCGGACGATGCATCAGCTGCTCGGCGCACAGATGACGGGCTCGTCTGCAGTAGGATTGCGTTATTTCGGAATCGGAGTTTTCGTATTCGTCAAATAAGCCGACTGTTTGACTGCGTTTCGAGTGCAGGCGATGCATTTTCAGATGTTCGTTCGGATAAAGCACACGCTATCGCAAGAGATTGAACCCAGGAGAAGAGATCAACAAGTTTTCAATATTCGGACTCCGAAATAACGCAACCCTAGTCTGCTGAAGAAAGTGACTGACTTGCTTCTGGCCAGCGACGAGATCAGGTGCGGCATGTAGGGCAATTGCTTCAGCTGGATGATCGAGTCGAAGAACGGCGGACACAGATGCGATGCCACCGCATTCGCCACCAATACGGCGATCTGGATGGAGGCTTGCGATATGGGGGAACCAGAGCATGAGATGAGGGACCATGACTGGCAGTAGTCCGTATAGAGAGCCCGTCATCTCGAAGACGATGACTGCCACGGAGATGCTCTGCAGCGAAATGGAACTGTCTCTCTCTCTCGGGGGTCAGCTTGTTCTAACGTGCGTGACGGCGCCGGCTAGCGAGGCGGCCCCGACCATGGCGTAGACTCCGGGTGTGATGCCGGACTGCGGCTGCAACAGAGCGATGCACTCGCCCGTCAGACGGCCGATCGACGCGCCGCATACAAACATCGGCCCGAAGATGCCGCCCGGAACCGGCAGGGTGGTGCAGATCGCTGAGAAGGCAAACTGCAACACGTTGTAAGGAAATGCAAGGGGCGGGCGGAAAGAGGGGGAGAGCTGCCGCCGCCACTCTCACCGTCAGGACGATATGGACGAGTAGTGTGCCAATGACGGCCATCGGACGTTGACCGAACACAAGCCAGTCGGGTTCCAGAGCGTCGTCGCTGCACTCCAGCCACGAGCAGTTGACCAGGAAGACGTGCAGACTCGCGCCCACTCGAATCTACGCGCAAAGAACAGTGAGCAGTAGAGGAAGCGGATCACCCGCATAAATTCGAACGGGAACAGGGCACCGCTCATCGCAACCGACATGATGAACGGGTAGACGCTCCAACTGCAAGGGCTTGTGTAAGCGAAAGTCATCGACACGAACTGTTGCTGAAAGATGCGCTTCGCGAGTCGGTTGTTCCGCAGAAACAGCACGACTTGGCGCTGCAGAAAGACGTAGAACGCACCGGCCAGACCGCAGAGAAGTCTGCAATAGCAGCGTGCAAATCAAGTAGAAGGAGAATGGAATGGCTAGTACCCGAGAAGGACGAAGAGCGGCAACTCGTCCGCATCGTAGGCGTTCGACCGAAAGTGGGTCTGATAAAACGCAATGACGGTGACTTCGGATCGGCTCAGCAACGGAAGTGCCAGTCGGATGGTGGCGGCTCCGCAAACGGCCGCAAAAAAGGCCCGCCAGTAGTTGTGCAGACAGTGGTAGAGCGTGGTCGTCTCGAGCGAGAAGAGCACGCCACCGATCGGAGTCGACGACGAGCACGCCACCCCTAGTCGTGACGCGTCTTGTCTCCTCCCTGTCGCCCCCCCCTCTCCTCCTCTTTCCCCTCCCCCTCTCGCCCTCTCGCTGTCTACACACCTACGGCACAGGCGGTGGAGAACAGCTCGGATCGACGCGACTCGTTCGCGAACACACCGTCTCCTCCGCCGCGCACCAACGACGCCAGCCAGCGCGACTGTTGATGAGCCAGGGAGACGGCGATGTGCACGAAGGGACCCTGAAAAGTTCGACGCATCGCAACAGCAAGGCGGACGAGCACCATTTTCCCAAAGGGCAGACCGCTCCCGATGGCCAGAGTTAGGCCGGCGATCTTCGAGAGTAGCGTTCTCACGCTGAGGTATCCCTTCACCTCACAGTTCGACGTGAGCATGGACTTCAGTTCGGGCATGCCCGAGCCTGTTGAATGTCGTTGTCATCTCTCTACGCGTGAGCCCATAGACACCCACCGATGGCGGTGGTCGACAGGTAGTGCACGATGCAGGCGGCGAGGCAGACGAGGAGGCAGGTGAGCGCGACGAAGGCGAACATGGTGGGGAGGGTGCCGCCGCCGTTGCCGTACGCGGACTGGATCCACCTCACGATCAGCATCTTGTCTGTGTGGAGGGGGCGTTGAGGAGGAGGAGGTGCAGAGAATGAAGAGAGACGAGAGAGTACATGAGAAGATGGTCGAGCTGACGGAGTCGATCAGGGCCGCGCACAGGGCCATACTGCAGCCGAAGAAGGCGAGCGCAAGCCAGTCCGAGACGGCCGACATTTGTCGACAGACCGCTGCCACCGCTGCTGCTGCACCCATGAGAGACGGAAGGAAGGAGCGAGACAGACCGTGTCGTCTGAGGAAGGGACTATCGTCGTTCTCTGGCCCACCGCCGGCTCGTACCCCCATTTTGTCGTCGCCGTTTAATGATGGACGGATAGTGGTAACGGTGGTGGCGGTGGCGATGGTGGTGGTGGTGTCAGAGGGGGAGAGCGACCAGCGAGTCACTACGTCGCTTCCCCTCTCCCTCATCTCCGATCGCACATCCTCCCCTCTCCCTCTCCTCATGACGAGGATTATCGCCCTGTATGCGTGTTTGCACATCCGATCCTCTGTTTAGCCCCCCTACCAATTCGACGCCCACTTCCAGAAGACACATCTCCACGGCGGTAGACGGCGGTCTCTCTTTTTCCTTCCTCCCTCCTTTTTACGACGTCGGCAGTCAGTCTTTAGGGTGGCTTCCGACGGACGGACGGACGGTGGAATGTGGCGGCGGGACGAGAGGGAGGAGGGAATGTTAAGTCGAAAATGGAGACGGACCAGGGGGAGACCGGTCAGCGACGGCACGCGAAAGAAGGGAGACGGGACACAAGGCGACGGCGGGGAGATTGAGGTGCAGCCAGTGGGTGTGCCGGTAGGCAGGCAGGCACAGAGACAAGCCGATCCGGCAGCAGCAGTCACGCACAATCCCCTGGTCTCTCGCTCGCTCGCTGCGTCTCCTTTTCCCTCCGGCTGCCACAGATTCTCGCGACGGCGCGCGTGCGCATAGCCACACTGCCAGCGTTCTTCTCCTGCTGAAGAAAAGATGATCGTCGTCGTCCTCTTCCTGGTCGTGCTCGTTGCGCGACCATCCCTGGCGGTATGACATCTTCTAGGTCCCGTATACCAGTCCGTATCCCCTCGTCGCGCAGTGCATGTCGTCGGGAGTGTGCGGCGGAATGGGCGCCCCATCGCCGTGCTATCCGTCTTCGCTGCCAACCGCCTACGTCGCGCCGCCGCCGCCGGTGTCCGCCTGCGCCACAAGTCTGTGCTCTCGCCGGGCAGGAAGAAAGAGGAGGGGTGTTGTTCAGGCGGATGCTCGCCGGGATACCAGTGCGGCGCGTACGGATGCTACCAAGTCATGGTGCCGATACGCCCAGAGACTGTCCCAGAGGAAATGAGAGACACTTGCAGCAACAAGCCCGAGCCCGAGCACTCGGCGCCGGTCTGATTGCCGACTCGGACGGATTCGACGGAACCGCTAGCAACCAGATTGTCGTCCAGTCGCAGCCGGCCGGAGCGGTACAGCAACAATCGTCGCCGCCGCGACTCTTGACGCGACAGCGACCGGACGTCGATCTGGTTCCGCTGGTCTGCAAAGATCCATCCATTCATCCGCCCGTCCCCAGTACACCGAGAGACCGCGTGTTTTCAGGATCCGAACGCGGCCTTCCAGCAGTGCTGCATGGAACGAAACCTGCCCGATGCCTGCGTGTCGAAATGCACGTTCAGCTCGTATACCAAAGAGACGGTAGCAACGATTGCTTGCAAAGTAACCCCTCCCCCCATCTTCGCAGCTCATGAGCATGTACTTCCGCACCGACGCCTGTCCCATCGAGGCGTCTGCGGAAATTCAATTCTGCGCCGCGCAAGGTACCAGTTGGGGTCGGAGGTGTGCGAACATGTTTCAGGACTTGATCATCGTGACTGTTGCGCTCGGAACGGCGTCAGCACCACCATCGCCGGAGACAAGTATCGGTCGTTACTAGGGTTGCGTTATTTCGGAATCGAAATGATGAAAACGTGTCGAATCCTCTTCAAGGGTTCAATCTCTTGCGATAACATGTCTTATCTGAACAAGCGTTTGAAAACGCATCGTTTGCGCTAAACTACAGCAAAATGTCTGGCTTAATTAACGAATACAAAATCTCCGATTCCGAAATAACGCAACCCTAGTCGCTACGACGATTTGCACACCGCGCAATCCGTGCAGATGCCTCATCTTCTGCGACCAGCGACCGGGAAATGTCACGGTGCTCGACTACTCGTACATCTCCTGCTACGAGAAGTTCGACAGCATGCTTCGTTGCTTCTGGCAGAATGCAGTCTCGCGATGGCGCAAGTAGCAATTCTCGTAAGAAAACCCCCCTTCCCTGGTCTCATCGAGTCTCCGCAATCTCTCGCCAACAAACTTCAATGAAGAAGACCGATCGGCATCGAGAGGTTGTGTGTGCGAAGAAACAAACGGAGAGAGAAAACAACAACAATAACGGACGAATAAGGCGGGCACGCGTTAGACGAGCAGTTTCTCGACGTCCTCCTTGAGCTTCTGGATCTGGGAGCGCAGTTGCGAGCCCTCGTTCTGAGTGATCGACGCCGCGACGACCGGACGCGTCACGCCGCAGGCGCGTCCGAGGGCGGCCTTGTGCTTGATGAAGACGTACGGCACGTTCTTGTCCTCGCAGAGCAGCGGCAGATGCAGCACGATCTCGAGCGGCTCCGCGTCCGCGGCCATCACGATCAGCTGAAATGGACCCGTTCGAAAATTACACACGTCCTCCGCCTCTCACCTCAGCCTGGCCACGGTTCAGAGTCTTCGTAGCCTCGTTGGCGCCGCGGCGCAGTTGCTTGTAGTTCATGGCCTACACGAGCAGAGTATTGTTATCACGTCGCCACGACTAAATCGAATACCTGCTGGACGAGGTCCATGATCTTCTGCTGGAGCGCGGTGTCAGCCAACGGGTACGCCTTCGGGTTGACCTCTTCGCCGGACATCTTGCGTTAGACGATCTAAACCACTTCCTTCACGGGTCATTGTGGGAAACTCCCACTCCCTCGGGAACGGTTTCTAATCTCTAAATTCCGGACTGAAAACTGTGCACGGAACGCGCGAACGACAGTTGGCAGGCGGGAGGGACGGTGGTTTTAGGCAGAGCAGGAATTCGAACAGACGGTCCCGCGATGGTGCACGCAAAACGCATTGTTCGCGAGTGAGGCAAACTTGAATTCTGCAGAGTGGGAAAGAGGATTAGAGGAAAGGAAGGAGGATGTTGGCGACGTCGTCGTCGTCTCGGATTCTGCCTTCGATCTGTCGACAACTCTGTGCCTCGACTCGGACGCTGGCTGGAGCGGAACAAAGGGAGCTGCGCTACGAACGGCATGGCGATCCGCGCGAGGTCGTGACTCTGGTGAAATCGTCCGCTCCAAATCCTGCGTTGAAGCCGAACGAGGTTTGGCACGACCGACATCGTTTCGGAACGGCGTGGTTCCCGTAGGTGGCGATCGAGTTTCTGGCAGCTCCGATCAATCCGGCCGACATCAATCAGATCCAGGGCGTGTACGCGGTGAAGCCGCCGCTGCCAGCAGTGGGTGGAAACGAGGGAGTCGCCCGAATCCAACAGGTTTACGGTGTTACTATTGCGAAGGAGAACGTTCAGACTGGCAGCTCAAACGTCGGCCTGAAGGTCGGACAATGGGTGATCCCATCTCGGTCGGGAGTCGGCACATGGCGCGACCGAGCTGTTCTGTCGGCGTCCGATCTCATCGCGCTTCCAGACGGCCTTGCCGTTGAGGCGGCCGCTACGTTTCAAGTCTGACGCGTGACGAACTCTAATGCGCGAGACTTGTTGAATTAGGTGAATCCGCCGACTGCCTATCGCATGTTGGTCGACTTCGCCACTCTTCAGAAAGGTGACGTCGTCATCCAGAATGGTGCGAACTCGGCTGTCGGTCGCTACGTCATCCAGGTAGGCGGCGAGCGCGCATCGCCTTGTGATTGGTCTGAATTTGAGATCTGCCGATTGCGTGGATACCGTTCCGTGAACATCGTACGCGATCGACCGGACATCGACTCGCTCAAGGTACGGAACGTCTCGCACGGTTGACGAACACGACAATCGCAGAGCGAGTTGACGGCGTTGGGCGCCGACGTCGTTGTGACTGAAGAGGAGTTTGCAAAGGTTCCCGGCGATTCTCGAACCCCGAGACGATCGAAGACCTATTGCAGAGCCGTGCGACCTACGCCGGAACCAAGCTTGCACTGAACTGTGTTGGCGGTCGCGGCACGCTTCAGCTCTCTGCGGTTCTGGGACGCCGAGGTCATTTGGTCACGTATGGTGGAATGTCCAAACAGCCGCTGTCGATCCCAACTGGACCGCTCATCTTCAACGTCTGTGCACTGGTCGTAATGCGATGGACGACGAATTGCAGGACATTCGTATTTGCGGGTTCTGGGTTTCGCACTGGTACACCTACGAGGAACACCGCGAAGAGCGACGTCGCATGTACGACGAGATTGGCGACTGGTACAAGTCGGGTCAGTTGGTGCAGCCGCCGTTCGAGACGCACCCCGCGGAGCGGTACTCGGACTGTCTGAAGACGATTCTGGATGGCACGGCGAAGAAGAAGCAGATCCTCCTGTTTTCCCCGCAGCACTAGTCGTACCGCCGAGGACAGTGGACATGAAGTAGAACGAGTGGTCCGATTGTTGAGTCGATACGTCTGCAAATTGCACGTCCACCACGACCTGCGTTTGAATGGAGGAGAGACTGTGCCACGTCGCCGCCACCGCCGCAAGGCCACCGCCACCACTCGACCTCCGTCCTCCTTCTCTCGTCCCTGCTCAGGGTCACTCTCGCAGTACACGTGTCTGTGTCCGCCCAAGCCACGTCTTCGTCTTCTCCGTCTCAACCGCGCAAACATTGCAGCTGCTTGCGCGCGGTATCTCGTCGCTGTGCACTGGCCGCGATTCAGCTCTCTCGTCGGTTCCGTCGACTTGGTGAGGGCCCGCCTTGTTTTCGTTCCTTATTCTTTCCTTGCTCGAGTGGACGAGTGCAAGTGAGAGAGGTACGCGCTGTTGAGTGAAGTGGATGCGCAAGTCGAGGCTAGGCCCTCATCATCAGCAGCAGCAGTCGTCGTGCCCGCTAGTTTTCGCCTCCCCCCTCTATGGCTTGTTTTGCGCGCTCCCTTCTCGTCTCCGGTCTCTCTCTCTCCTTCTCGCTCGTCTCTCTCGTTGCTCATGCGCGTGAGGAGAGGGATATGTGTGTGTCGGATGCTGAAGAGGCCTTCCTCCTCCTCCTCCTCCGCGTGCCGCTACTCTCGCTTGCATCGTTGCTGCTGCAGCAGCAGCTGCCGAGGCCTGTGCTCGTCGCACTCTCGCCCTCTTTCCCCCGCTCCGTCCTCGTCCCCCCACATTCCCGGACATTGCTGCGGCGGCTGCTCTGCCTGTCCGTCTCGGTTGGTCGTTATTCGACCAACTGCAATTCTGCTGCGACCGCCGCTACACTTCCTGCAACTGCCGCGCACTTGTCGCCGAGATGGAGTTGCCCACTCCGACGTCGGTGTCTCCGTCCCGCAAGTCATCGGTTCGACCGCCCGGCTCTCCGCGTCCGGTGTCGACCTCGCACACCATGATGCTGCCACTCGGATCTCCGCACACTCCACAGGCACCTCCCACGCTGAATAGCAGCAGCAGCAACAACAACAACAACACAACAACAACATCTGCTCGAAAAGCCGCCAGCATAGTCTGTACGTCCTGGACGCTGCCCTTTCCCCGTGTCGTGCGTGCATCGTGCTTGTCGTGTTCGCCTCCAATCCATCGCGTCATTCGAAGCGTGAGAATGACGATCTTTCAGGCGCCATGGCCGTTCTTGCGGGTTGTGCTCTGGCGTTCATCGCTCTTCTGCATTTTTCGCTGGCTGCTGATACGGTTACTGTCACTCACAAGGTTACTCACGCAACGTTGTGACCGTTCAAAAACGACGGCAGGTCTACCTCGACATCTCGATCGGCGACGAGCCCAAGGGACGGATCGTCATCGGACTGTTTGGAAATGTGGTTCCCAAGACGGCCGAGAACTTCCGCGCTCTCTGCACCGGCGAGAAGGGATTCGGGTACAAGGGAAGCTCTTTCCACCGTGTCATCCGTAAGCTCGCCGTCTCATGCGATTCACCGTCATCTCATTCGAATCATTCAGCGTCGTTCATGATCCAAGGAGGCGACTTCACGCGTGGAGACGGCACGGGCGGCAAGTCGATCTACGGCGATCGGTTCCGGGACGAGAACTTCACGCTCAAGCACTACGGCGCTGGTGAGTGCTGTTCCCAGCTAGAGATGAACGTTGCTCCCGGCAACGGTTTTGGGATGCTTTCCGACGGACGGTGATTGCAGGCTGGCTGAGCATGGCGAACGCTGGACCCGACACGAATGGCTCGCAGTTCTTCATCACCACGGTAATGAGTGGACACGGAGATGGGGAGGATGAGATCGGTCGGGCAGGTGGTCACGTCGTGGCTGGATGGACGCCATGTTGTGTTCGGAAAGGTTCTCGAGGGAATGGACGTCGTCCGCGCCATCGAGAAGTCGCCCACGAATCCGGGCGACCGTCCCAAGAAGGAGGTCAAGGTGATTGCGGCCGGCGAGCTGCCCGTCGACGCCCCCTTCGAAACGGCGAAGGAGCCCGTCAACTAGGTTCAGATCATTTTGTTGCTCCTCACGAGCTGTTTCGTCGCTTCCGTTCTGTGGTGGCGCCCTGGTCAGAGAACAACGCACAGCAATCTGCCGTCCACTCATTATCTTCCACCACAATTTCGCACACACACACATACGCGCGCACACACAGCTGCGTTGGTGTCTTCTCATTCGGCAAAGCGTGTCTCCTCCGAGTTGGTGCGTATGCCTTTCGGGCGCTACTTCTGACGTCAACTGTTGTTGCGTTGTCTGGCCAGTGAGGGGAGATTGAGGAAGAGGGAAGTCTCTTCTGGCTGTGCCACCGGTTTCGTGACTGAAAAGAAGACTCCTCTTCCTCGACGAAATCCCCCTCTGCTGCACGAGCAGAAGACTTGCTTGATCCTCGACCATTTCCAGCTGATCCCGTGGGTTTCATGTTTTGAGTGCCGTTTGGATGAAACGGGTGCCAAAACTCTCGGTCATGATTCGTGCTGAGGCGTGTGGGTGGTTGGCTGACCGCAGCCATACGACGTGATGTGATGAAGCCGGGGGATGTCCGTTCGGCGGTGGTCGATTGGGGTGAGCTGCCGAGGAGTGGGCAGGGAGGCGTGCGATTTCGCCCGAGGGTTAGTATTTAGCCGGTTGTTGTTGCTGCAACAACTGCAGCTGCAGCAGCTGCTGCTGCTACTTGTGTGCGCGACAGAGACGTGGCGTTGCTGTCCGAATCCATGTACACACCAAACCCCACCTCTTCCCTCCTCCTCCTTCTCCTCCTCTCCACTCTATCCGTTCAGTCTGTCTGCTTCCCTGCTGCGACATGTTGGCGAGAGCGCTTCTTTTTCTCATCTCCGTCCACTTCACGTGCGCGCTTCACCGCCAAGCCTTCTGTCGAGCACTCACTGGTCTCAACATCTCGAGAGAACGATGCTACCACGTATGTTCATCCGCATAATAATAACGATAATTTAATTGCGACGATGCAGCTGGCGCGTGACTACAATCGCAAGGTGAGGCCGGGAAAAGCGCTGAAGGCGTTCGTGGACGACGAGTACAAGGGCGACAAGGAACGGGTCAAGCATCGTTTCGCAAAGATCGTCGAGGCGGATGCACGGCTCAGCGAACTGCGCGATGACACGTTCGACGCGCTGAAACCTCTGTTCGGACCGCCTATGCGGAAGGCGATGCGGCAGAAGGCACAGCTTCTGCTCAAGAAACATCAGGGCGACTTTTGGCGAGCCCACTCCGACTTCATCAAGTTTGTGAGGAAGGCCGGCGACTCGAAGGGAAAACTCGACCTGGTATAAGTTGATGTGTGGGAAAGCGACATGCATTTACGGCTAGGTTGACGAGGCCCTGGAGAACGTGATGGATCTGTATGACACGGAGGAGTTGCGACGACACATGACCCTCTTCATGCTCGTCAATGGAACGGTGGGGGTATGCCGCCGTTTGCCGGAGATCAGCACGCTTTGCAGAGTGAAACTGCCACTACTCCAGTCAAGAGAGGCAGAAGCACCACCACCACCACGGAATCCTCTCTCGGGTGGGATAATATTGTCGTCTCTTGTCGGTGGGAGACCAATGCACAATTGCAGGGAAATCGACGACGAAGAGTTCGAGATGCTACGCAAGGGGGCAACCGAGAAGAGACGGGGAAAGACGACAACCACCGTCGCTAGCACGACGACTTCCACCACCACCACACCTAAGCCATCTCCGACGACTCGATCTACGACGACAACCACCACGTCTACTACGACTACAACTGCTCCCGTAGTAGTGAGTGAATTACATATGTCGCCTGTAAAAGCGTTTTATGACTATTATTATTCAGAAGAAACAGACCGAAGATGAGGAGAAGGACGATGATGACGATGATGATGACGATGAGGACGATGAAGAGAAAGGGAAGAAGAACAAGGGAAAGGCAGATGCGGGCGCAGCAGTAACCGCCCAAGCCGAAGGAGGAAGTGGACTCTCGAACAGTGCGCAGTCCAACACAAAGGAGAAGACGAAGAAAAAGAAGGGCGGAGACGATGATGACGACGACGAGGACGATGATGAGGATGAGGATGACAAGGTAATGTTGTACTGAATATTGCATGACGAGAAGTCCAGTAGGAACTGCTCTTCTCGAACGACTTGCAGTTTTCTACCGCGATTGCACCCAAACAATCCACACCTCCTTCATCGGCACCAACCTTCGGCAGCGACGTTATTCTGGCGACCAACCGATTTTTCCAACCTCGCCACTGAGGAGGAGGACGATGATGAGGAACAAGCCAACACAGAGAATTGCATCTCCACAGCCCGCTTGCCACATGTACTAAGTGCAAAATGTCGACAAATTTACGTCGCAGCTCAACTACTGGCAGCGAGATTATCATCATCATCATATACAGAGTCGATCCTGCTATTTTCGCTAGACGACGATCACCTCGGAGGAGGAGGGGGTCGGCAGTTCCCCGGACTTGGCAATCACCACCTGACACATGTCATTCGTATGAAATGGTCTGATCTTTCACCGACCTCGTTCAGTGGCCGATCGCTTCCGTCGGTGGGGGTCTGGGAAATGGCGCGCACGACATTCAGTCCTTCGAGCACCTTTCCAAACACGACGTGCTTGCCGTCCAGCCACGACGTTTTCACCTGCATCACGTCTCCTCTTTGATTCGTTCGTTCGATCGATCGATCAACTCACCGTAGTGATGAAGAACTGCGACCCATTGGTGTCTTCGCCGGAATTGGCCATGCTCAACCAGCCGGCGCCGAGATGTTTCTGAATTTGGTCTCTAGCCACATAGGATCGAACAAATCCCACGAACCAGCGTGAAGTTCTCATCTTCAAACTTCTCGCCGTAGATCGAGCGTCCGCCGGTTCCATCTCCGCGCGTAAAGTCGCCTCCTTGGATCATGAAGCCGGCTGAGAATGATTGCATGCTTCCACTTGGACATGTATGAGACGGTGCACTTACGAATGACACGGTGGAAGACGCTTCCCTCATATCCGAATCCCTGTTCGCCGGTGCTGAGGGCGCGGAAATTCTCCGCGGTCTTCGGCACAATCTCGCCGAAGAGACCGATCACGATCCGACCCTGCTCCCGCGATCTTGTTTGCTAGGACCGATTCTCCTACCTTAGGCTGTCCTCCGATTGTAATGTCGAAGTAGACTTTTTGAGTGACGGTCAGTGAACGGGATTCCACCTCGCTCAAGACCGCGAGAACGGCAACCAGGACTCCGAGTAGAAACATGGAGACGGACGAAGGGAAGGAAGGAAGTGAAGTGGACGGAGAATGAGAGCAGTCGTTCGAGAGCAGCCGACTAAATAGTGGCGGACCCGTAATGGCCATGACCCAGTGAGTGCGTGAGTGAGTGGGCGAGTGAATGATTATTTCATGTCTGTTGTGAATGCGTGTCTCTTTCCACAACCGTTTGCAATGATTGTGATAGATAGACAGATAGACAGAGACAGACAGGGATAGAGTGCGAGGGATGAATCGATAATGCGAACAAGCTGATGTGTTCGGGACTGCGTCAAGAGAGGGCTGACATGCCGGGATTGTGTTTCGCCGCCGTTGCCGTTGCCGTCGCCGTCGCTGTCTTCCTCAACCGCTTCGACTTGCAGAAGTGTCGTCGCGACAAACTCCTCATCAGTAGCAGTGCCCGGTCGAGTCTAACCCCGTCGCGTGCGCTCGTGAGAGAGCGAGCGAGAAAGCTTATTGAATTTGCGCGTGCGCACGGGGTGGTGTGCTCTCAGTGAGGAAAGGATTGAACTTGCGGCTCTGGCATCCGCTTCGCATCTGCTTCCAATTCCCCCGGCGTCGAGTGTGTGTGTGTGTTGGTGGCTGGCGACGAGAAAGAGGGGAGGGGTGCGTCTTGGCCGCTTCCGTCAGAGGAGAGCGGGAGCTCGGGAACAACACGAAAAGGAGAGCGGCCCGGCCAAGACGAGGAGAGCGAGAGGTGTCGCTCGCCTCGTCCTTCCGAACCAATCCATTGGCGCTACCATGGCTGTGTGTGTGTGTGTTGGCTGCGTGTCCTTAGCGGCTCGGCTGTCGCGTGTTATTGCTGCTCTCTTCCCCCAGCGCCTCTCCCCGTCCATCTCTTCCCGTTCCGTTTAGTAGTGACCGACCGATGCAAGAGCAGGACGAGACGCCCGCCACGTCGGCCAGCATTGAGGTGATGACGGCGATGGCCGAGAATGGAGCCACCACGACGACGACGACGGCCGCCGCGCTCAACCGAGTGTCGCCGGGATCGGATGCGGGCACCGACGAGTCGAAGAAGATGACCGCACTTCGATCTGCAATCAGGAATGCACGCTCCGGGACGAACACGTCGTCGACCGGCGCCGTCGACCCGTTCCTCGTCGATCCGTATAACCAGCCCGAACTGGTACGGACCAGCGGAGAGAATCCCCCTCTCATCTTTTCAGATCCACACGTTGAGAGGCCGGGAGCTGGCCGCGTTCGTGCTCGGCTACGCGATCGCCGTCTTCATGATTGTACTGCTCTTCGAGTTCTCCATGCCCGTCATCTTCAACCCCAACTATCCCGAGATCAATCGCTAGTCGCCCCCCTCCCCGTTCCTATTATTGTAGTGCACCCCACACGCCACACTTGCACACTTCCCGTCGGGTCGCGCATCCAGTAAATGCCATGTCGTATTGCGGAAGGGGACTGACTGGATTCCCACCCTCTCGCCGCCGCGAATTAGCCCAACCGTCGGCGGGCGGCTTATGTGCGCGCGCGCGAGCTGCGAACTGGTCTGTGAATTAATCGGCGGATCTCCGTGCGTGGATGAGGATTCGAGGAGTTCCCTTTCGGCCACCCGACCGGCTTGTTGTGTGACGTGCTGGGGTGCAACGGAGAACGCAAGGAAGTGTTGCTGCTGCTGCTGCTGGTGGTGGTGGTGGTGGTGGTGGTGGCGGCAGCAGTGAGCGAGCTTGACTAGACTGGGGACAAGCGCACTGCAGCGAGTGTGCGTCCGTCTCTCAGTGGCGAGCCGCAAGCCCGCCCGCACCACCCTCCTGCTCCCTCGTCTTTCCTTTCCCAACCTCCCATCCCTCCTCATTTCCAGCACTCCCTCGTCCCCCCTCCCCTCCCCCCGATCGCACCCACCGATCGGCCGCACGGCTCGGCTCTCGCTGTCTCCGCCGACAAGTCTTCTCTTCTTCTTCTTTTCTTCTACGCTGCCAGCACTCGCCGCCCCTCGCTCATTGTCGCCGGCTCCCGCTGCTGCAGTCGCCGCGGACGACGGAAGTCATGAGCCTCCTCGAATATGCTCAGATCGACCAGGTGCGTTCGCTTTTCCTCGGATCCACAAATCTGCGCCGCTATTATTAGGAGGTCTTGGTCGACGTGGCCGCTCAGCTGCACAGGATCAAGATGTTCCCCTACTTTGACATTGCACATTATGTCTTGGTGTGCCGTTCGCTCAATTACAAGTCACCCATTTCGTGCTCCAGATGATCATCAGCGTCCGGGACGAGTTGGCCGGCGCGGCGGGCGTCTTTTCACGGAAACATCCGCTCTCCTGCTGGCTCAGCTCAATGCTCATGTGCTTCGCAGGTACGTACGCAGGTGGCACACGCTTAGTTGCTGGCAGGGAATATTGTTGCGAACCTACTGCTGGGCGAGCCCGTCATCGCCCCGTTCAAGCGACATAACGACGTTCTTTTGGCCACCGCCGTCTGGTATCTGATCTTCTATGCGCCCTTCGACCTGGCCTACAAGTTGGCGCACATCACGCCGATTCGACTCGTGCTCTATTGCATGAAGGAGGTGCTGCGGGCGTACAAGGTACAATTGTGCTGGACGGCTTGTTGAGAAAATTTCCGCAATAGGTGTCGCACGGAGTGTCGCACGCAACAAAGCTATATCCGAACGCCTACCTCGTGCATGTGATCGTGGGAACGGCCAAGGGCGCCGGCAGTGGGCTCGTGAAAATCGTCGAGCAACTGGTGCGTGGAGTGTGGCTGCCGAATCAGCACGAACTGCTGCGACCGACGTTCGCCACAAAGGTAGCGGTGTGGGATTCCGTATCCTCCCACATACCAATCGTCAAGGCGTGTGTCTTGGCGTCGATCGCTCTGACGGCTGCTCGACACGCACCTCAGTTGGCGCACATCCCGCACGACCTGGTCTATCTGGCGGTCGTCGGCTTCTTCGTCTACTTCAAGCTGTCCGCCGCCCTGCTCGGCGTCACCGACCCGTTGGCGCCGTTCGAGAACCTCTTCTGCGCCGTCTTCATGGGCGGCATATGGGACGCGCTGCAGCGGGCGGTCGCAGCGGCACGCGAACGACGAAGTGACGCGTCGAAGGAGAACGGAGCACTTCAGAACGACGTCAAGAAGGAGCAGTAGAGTCGAGGTACTGGATGCGCGCGTGCGCGACTAGTGTGCTAGAGAGAGGAAGAATTGGCCTGGTCAGTCGTACCGAACTGCCATGCACGTGCGGCGGCGCATCGCCACCCCAACTTACGCGAACTGGTCTCATGCGAGAAGCGTACAGAGATTTACATCCACACCCGTCGAGAGAAGGAGTACTAGCTTTCCCACCACTTGGCGTCTCGTCGACTGCGTCTAGTCTTTTTCCTCACCAGCTTGCACACACACCAACCAGGCCCAGGTCGTCACAAATACTGCTCACAGGACACACACACGCTCGAGTGCTCATCCAAACATGACGATGATGACTTTCGAGGAGGGAACGAGATTACATGAGTGCGAAGTGGCGGTGATGAAGCCGTTTTGCCTACTTGGAATGGCGACTTCAGTGCGTGCGTGTGTGCGTGCGTGTGCGTGTGTGAGAGAATCATTTGAAAGGGTAATGGTCGCTGCACCGCCTCTTCTGACGCCTGACCTGGACCCGGGGGAGCCTTCTTCGTCGACGACGACGACATGCCCTCGAGGTGCACTGCTCGACTCGATTTCAGTTATCGAGGTGGCCGGCAATCGCTTCCTTGAAAACGACGGCATTCAGGTTAACGAGACGAATCTGAACCAAGTATGGCCATATTTACTGGTTTCCATCAAAGAGGCCGATCTGATCGGTCTCGATCTGGTATGCATGCGGGCTGTTTTGCACGTGTGCGACCGTTTTCCAGGAATTGACCGGACTCGGAGAGCGCAGTTCGGCAGGCGACGGATGGCAACAGCGCTACTTGCAGTGGAGAGCCACGGCACAGGTTTGCCAGGAGGCCGGGATCGTGCAGACAGCTTGCAGACGCGCTCCATCGTCTCGCTCGGTCTGTGCTGTCTTCGAACGTCTCGTCGCAGCGAGCGTCATCGGGTGGTGCGGACGGACTGTGTCCTCTTCGAGATCTGTCTCCTCGCCGAGCAAGCGTTCACCGTAGACGCGGATACGCTGCGCTTCCTCACTCGGCACAGCTTCTCGCTCGACAACTGGGCCAAACACGCCGTCCGATATGGGGGCCGTCAAAAGACCAGGGAGAGCTGTCCACTCCGCCAGCTTCTTCAAGCCATTGTGGCGCCGCGAATTCAAGGCGCACCGCGAGTGTTGGCTGTGCACAACGGATTACTTGATCTTATCTTCCTCTACCAGCACGCGCATGCACCGCTGCCAGACAGGCACGGTTCCCTTATTCTGATCGAGGAGCAATCCCCCTTTAGTGCTGACGTCTTTCTCGCCGATCTGGCCGATCTGCTAGAGTGCGTCCAAGTGGTGGACTCCAAGTTTCTCGCCGAATGGGGACCCGCCCGACTTTCCGCATCGTTCCTACAGTTCGTCTTCAGGCGAACGTGAGATTCAAGACTTCCTGTACGCACACAGGCGGGATCTAGACAACGAGACAACGTTCAAGAGGCAAGTGCCGGTAGGATTTGGGTGCGAACTCGATTTCCCGACTCGAGAATCCTGAGTCAGGTTAGCTCTGGCGACTGCAAATCGCCTCAGACCTCATTTCAGACCATTCGCGATGCTTCGACTGACGTGTCCGTCGCGCTACCGATGGGATTTCGCGATCTGTCTTCATACAGACCATTCGTGGCCCTCCGAAATCGACTTTGTCAACGCTACGCGGTAGCAGCAATGCCGATGTGCTCTCTATTGGATTTCAGAACCACGGGTTCTGCACGAACAACGAGAGAAACTCGTGCACGTTGATTCACGACGTGGATTTAGCCATCGACGTGTTGGACAGCAAGAAGAGACGGCGCAAGAGAAAGGCGACCGAAGACGACGCAGGTGGCGGTGACCTTGAGCGAGAGGGTTCCGACCAGACGAGGACCGATGAGGAGACGGAGCAGATGGCAATGAGTCGCTACGAGTCTACTCGAGTGCAGTTTCGAGGTTCTCAACGCTTCGCGCCGTCTTCATTCCGTAGTGTTCAGGCTCACACCGGGCAGGCGGCGACGCGTACATGACGGCCTGGTCGGTGCTGTTCTTTCAACGATGCAGCTGGTTGAAGACCGGCACCGTGAACCCCACGATAGTCGGCCAGCTCTGCGTCATGGGATGCTCGCAACCGCTTCGGATTCGAGCGCCCGAGCACGTCACTCGATCCGAACTACACGACGTGCGCGCTCTCCCCTCTGTTCGCATTCAAGCACGCTTGTTCAGACGAACATGCTGGACGTGCGACGGGAACGCGATCGACTGCGAATGGCGCTTCAAACAGTCGCTGACAAGGACTAGGATGATATTGCTGTTGAGTAAACGAAAGGGCAGTCTCTGTCGCGGAAGACCATGCTTGGGAGAGGAAGGGGAAGGGGATGTCGGAGGACGCGGGTTCGCGGGCTGACCGGTGCTGAGTCAGACGCGCAAGCATGGAGCGGGGCATGGCACGGCGGCTCGCGGCGGTGGCGGGGAAGACAAGGACGGAAGACGGCGACGTGTGCGCGCTGGTCATCTCTTGTTTTATCCCTCGCTCTCAGGCCTCATCCCTCCCGGCTTGACCTCTTCCTTTTGAGTCATGTCCCCGCATCTCTTCCCCCCCCCTTCTCCCTCATTGCGGACAGACACAGGGGACGGTCACTTTTTGTCGAGACGAAGACAGACGGTCTCTCTTTTCGCTCTGCTGAACTCTTCGCGGTCACGACCGCCACCGTTCGTCGTCGTCGTTTCCCTCGCCTGCACCCCATCATGATGACGATGATGCTGCTGCGGTCGTGTGTGTGTCCGAAGTGGCGATTTGTCGAGAAAGAAGCCGTCCGCCCCTCTTTTCCCCAGAGCATCCAGTCTGACCGACTATTTCAGCTCCTTCTCGCGCGACCTTCTCCCCCGCGCGCGCTCTCTCTCTCTCTGGCCGCGTGCGCATGTTGATTCTGTTTTCTCTGGACTCCTGCTTCTCTCCCGCCGCCCCTGTTGTTCGTCTTTTGCGTGTGCGCGCGCGCCCACATGCCCACGTGAACGGGTTTTGGTCGCGCACTTTCGCTCATTTCTACTCTCACCCCCACTCTTCCTCTCCCTTTCGACAGCATCCAGTTGCGGCCCCCCCCACTTCGAGTTGTTCTCCTCCCCCTCTTCCTTCTTCTCTTCGTCGTATTGTTTTGCAAGTGGCGCGCGCGCTCCGCCGGAACGGGTCGTCTTTTCTCGTCACCCTCTTCCCCATCTCGTCATCGTCTGATTCTGTCCGCGTCTCCTCGTCCGCATGGAGTTGTCGTCGCGCGAAGATGGGCGCATAGTCGCGATTCGCGTGCTCTGCGACGATCCCGAGGAAGAGGAGGAGGAAGACGGCGAGAAGAGAGCAGGTGCCCGGCGGTCGATTTCCCCCTCCCATCAAAGCACTTCGACGTAGGTCTGCTGGCGCACTGGTCGCTGTTGGTTCGCGAGAGCGGTCTGATCGGTCGACAGCTGTTGGCAGGCCAGTTCGAAGTGGAGGCCGAACGCTTCACTGTGACGGTGCCGCTGAATGGAGTGAGCGGAGGAATGGTGTCGGCGGTTTCTCCAGTGCCAACCGTTTGCAGATTAAGCACGCGAAGGCGGCGATGCGTGCGGCGCTCGTCTTCCTCTACACGCGGCAGACACCATCGTCGCTGTCGTCGTCGTCGTCGTCGTCGCCGCCGTCATCGTCGTCAGTCTCTTCGCGCAGCAGCGGCGCCATCATCACTCCCACTACCGTAGGCCGCGCATTCTTGGGAGAGACACCACACGGAGGGGGGACGCCCCGAAAACACACCGTCCCCCAAAAAGAAAGTGCTCCTCACTACCACTCCTTTCTCCCTCTGCCGATCAACAGACTGCCTCCCGTTTCTCGGGGGTTGGAGCTCCTCGAGAGCACTCCCTCCCCCTCTCCGGTTGACGGCTGTTTTCGCGTTCCGACACACCATCTCTCAGCAGCACGTGAAGAAACTGCAAGTCCCGCCCCCCTCTGACCGGGGGGACGGCGAGTGTCGCTCTTTCCAGTTCCATTTCCCCCCACCCCCCGCTGCAGCTCATGTCGGTGGCGCGTCGCTGTGAACTCTACTCGCTGATCGCACATCTCGCCGGCACGCACGCTCACGATCATCATCAGCTGCATCAGGTTCGTCGCCTCCATCCCCTCCCGATCAGTCATCCGTCGTCATTCAGCAACCGAATCAGTCCGCCGCTATGGATCCGACGAGTCTGCTGGCGGGCGCCGCCGCCACCGCCGCCGCCGATCTTTCTCCGGCCGCCGTGCAAGATGGCGTGGACAACAGCAGTTGGAACGCCTCCTCGCATTTCATGTCACAGCCGAACGACGTTGCTCCCCTTCCGACTGCACCGCAACAGTCGGCGACCGTCGAGTCGGCGAACACGAACCGTGAGATTCGAGATGTGCGGTGGCGGCGGGTGAAACGAATCATGTAGTGTGTCTTCTGGTTTGGCTCGTATCCGAATGGCAACGTCGTCTTCAACAACAGCAGCAGCAGCAACAACAACAAGAAGAGGGAGAACAAGAGCAGCAGCTGGAACCGACGGCGCCCAACTTGACAGAGGAGCCGGATGGAAGCAGTAGCAGTAGCAGTAGCGCTGCAACGACGAAACCGTACGAGTTCACTGTCTCTTATGCTAGACATTGTTGTGGCGCCAAGACAAGAGACTGTCTGTCTTCTCCCCCCCCCTCAAAACAATAGACACGCGCACAACCTGACTACCAGCGTCACGTTCGCGAACCCCGACCCCGTCAACAGCACATCAACTCCTCTCTATCTACACCAACTCGTTCGTTCAGAGCGTCCTCCTCGGTCGACAGTTTGTCCGATGACTTGTCGCCCAAACTTGATCAAGGCGGCGGCGGCGGCAGCGGCAGCAGCAATGGCAGCGGTCTGCTTGTGCCGTCCGACGACAAGGAAGGCAAGATTGAGAGCCTGCTTTCCAAAAGTCACACGACTAGGCTGGTGTCGCAACAAGAAGTACATCGAACGAGTGGAGGGCATCGGATGGAGATGCGTCATTTGCTCCAAGACATACGGACGATACAATTCGGTGTGTGCGTGCGTTGGCCATTGTTTTTCACCCCGAACCATCGCACATCTCACTAGGTGTCCTATCACGTCACCATCTACCATCGGAACCCGCCTATTGCTTGCGATCAGGTTAGTAGGAAGTTGGGTCGTCATGAAGCTGGAGATGAAATGGTTTTGCAGCCGGGCTGCAATTTCTCGACGAGAGAAGCACGATACATCTTCTTCCACAAGGTAGGACCGTTCGAAGTAATGGCAAAACGATCGGCATCCCTTCCAGTACTACCGTCACCAAGTGCCGCTGCCGGCCAGCATTGACCTCGGTCGGTGATGATAGGGTCAGCACAATTGGAGGAGAGGGAGAGTGGAGTGACTGCCGACTGATTTGAGAGAGAGGGAGGGAGATGACAAGAGAAGGGAAGAGATGGGGAAGAGGAGTGGCGTGCAAGTAATGGGCCATTCATTAACGAACTACGCCGGCAGGGTCGCGGAAATGTGCCCTCTGCTCTCACGTAGCCAAGAGCCCGGCCATGCTCGACAAACACCTCGCACGCCACGCCACCAAGCACGAAAGCAACAAGCTCACTACCATGGCGGCAGCAGCAGCGGTAGCGGCGGCGGCAGCGGCCAATCAGCAGCACCGACATGCCGTACGTGAAAAAACCGTTCGCTCTTCATCCGCTTCTTCCACCACGTGCCCGGCTCGACTAGAATCACCGCCGACAACAGCAACAGCAACAGTAGCAGCAACAACAACAACAACTGCAGCAGCAGCAGCAGTCGCCGCACAAACAAGTCCTCCCATTATGCCGGCGGCCACCAGCCTCGACCACTTTCTTCTCGGCTCTCTCTCGCCTGAACTTCTCAAGCGCATCATCGGGTATCTCTCTTCCACTGCCACATTATGTCCACTCATCATCATCATCACTCGTTCAGAGCGGTCCCGAAGCAGGCGTCCTCGGATTGCGATCTTCGCGCGCAAGTCACAGCGGAAGACATGATGATGGATCAAAGCAAATAACAATCAGATGGTACAACTAGTAAAGCAAAATGTGTAGCCGCTACATGAACGCGGGACTGCAGAATGCACGGTGAACTGTGTCGTTGTTCCACTGCCTCGTACTTCAACTAGCCAGTTAGTCGTTTGTGTACCAGTCAGTGAGCTAAGCAAGATGTCCTCCTCGGACGATGACGACGCGTTTGCGAACGAGGTGGACAAGTTCTCGAAGCAGAGGCGTGCTGCCGCTGGAACATTCTCCTTCGGACGTCAACCCAAGGCCAAGGTGATTTTCGGTGCCCACAATGCTCGGACTGGTGTTTTCAGGATGAGGAGGTGCTTAATGTGGAAGGGTCTAGTGATGACGACGACGACGACGACGATGGCGACGACGATAATGCCGAATGGATGGAAGACGATCAGCAGAGTGATGGTATTGAACTCGAACAGCTAGCTGACAACAGTTTGTTCCAGACGATCAAGTTGGAGCGGACAAATGGGGCGGATCGAAAAGCGGATACTACGGCACCGGATATGTGGACAGGGACTTTGGCGGGATGGGCAGCTCCGATGAGGAGGACGCCGAACTCGAAGAGGAGGACGCCATCAAGCGGCAACGACGCCTGGACGCTCTCCTCGTCGTGGACGACGAGGATGCCGACGATGTCTCGGCACTGGCCAAAGCGGCCGATGACGATGTGGTCGTGGAACGCGAGCTGACGTCCGACTCCATTGGAACCGCCAACGAATCGCTCGATGACATCATCAACGAGTGGGACAAGCGGGTACAGTTGGATGGCGTCCAATGCGAGGGTGTTTTGCAGAGACAAGTTTACGATGCCGTCATTCGACCTCTCAAGGAACTTGTGGAGAAAATGCCCGGCGACTCCGACCTCACCAGTCGTCTGAACATGGCCTTCGGAGTCTATTCGACGTAGCCCGGAGATTTTTCACTGTCCGGAACCGTGTTTTCTTTAGGTACATGCTCCACCTCTCCACATGCATCCAATTGAAATCGGAGCAGTTCGCCGCTGGAACTGTGTCGGATCCCGCGACCGATTCTCATCCCGTCTTCAGCAAGATGAGAGTTTGGCAGAAAGTGGGTAGTTTGACTGTCTGAAGTGAAATATGGCTCTTTTAGAGAATTGCGTCGGTTGACGAGTTTCTTTCCAAAAATTCGGAAGTGATCATGAAGCTTCAGGTTAGTGAGCTTCCTCAATGCCTTTCAAGTTCACTATTCTTGTTCAGAAACGCGCTTCAAAGGGCAAAGACATCAGTCGGGATCGGATCCACAACAAGTCGGCCAGTAGCAGCGCAGCGGCGCACAAGAA
Organism: Bunonema sp. RGD898; assembly: GCA_014805405.1. Taxonomy (NCBI): domain Eukaryota; kingdom Metazoa; phylum Nematoda; class Chromadorea; order Rhabditida; family Bunonematidae; genus Bunonema; species Bunonema sp. RGD898. Next base: position 47,923 of record JACMII010000014.1, on the reverse strand, counting down.
ATCTTCCGTTGATCGTGAGCAATTCGCACGCGCTCGTCAGGCGACTATCGATGACGGTGACATGGAGAATGGTCCGGAGGATGAGGACGACGATGGACGCCGAGCCGTTTCCTACGAGGTTGGGAGCAGAATTTGCATCAGCACCATTTCCGTTGCAGATCGAAAAGAATGCTCAACGGAAAAAGAAGAAGAAGCTCGGTCACTCGCGAGTCAAGCGCCGCCATCAATACGACCGCGCCGTCTACAAGAAGAGGTATTCGGCATTGGCGGCAAGCGACCTAGCGGGGCGTGTTCAGGTCGCAAGTGCCGGACGTGCGACCGCAGACGAAGCGCTACGAGGGCGAGAGTCGTGGCATCCGTATCTCGACCATCAAGAGCATCAAGCTCTAGAGAGCGCACATCCTCATTCTCGTTGTTGCTCTGTCGTTGTTGTTATTGATAGACTCGTCGGTGATGAAGAATTATGATGGGCCGTCTGTGCGGAGGAAGTCACGCGCTTACAGTTCCACCCGGGGCAGATGGAGCGGAGAAGACGCGGTGCTCGTTGGCGGGAGGACTGTGGAACTCATGGTGGAGTTGAGAAGCGCCTGATAGGCGGACACGTCGAAGCAGTTCGACTGGGTGCTCATGGCGCAGTAGGACGGATTCTGGACGATGATTCCGGCCACACAGGCCGTCATGAAGCAGCTGATCGATCCGGTCATGAGAGCACGGAGCGAGATCGACGCGAGCAGTGGCTTCTTCTGCGGAACCATTCCTCCCAGCACTCCGAGCTGGATGCCAATCGACGAGAAGTTGGAGAAGCCGCACAGCGCGTACGTCGCAATCATCGCATTACGGGCCTGCAAGTTTCGCCATTCCCATGATGGCACGTGTTGCTTGAACACCGTGAGCTGTGGATTCGGGCCGGACGTCATGCCGCCCAAGTGCTGGTATGCGATGAATTCGTTGAGCGCTGTCTTGGTGCCCATTAACTGCGCGACGTCCAGCGTCTGTTGCGTGTCGCCAGTGACCTGAGAAAATGTATGCAAGGGGAGAGCGACCATTATTATGCTTACGCCCATGACGTAGGCCAACGGGAAGAAGATGTACCCGAGGGTTTTCTATGCATTTGGGGAATTGTAGGAAATGAATGGGCGCGAGAAACGTACTTCGAAACTCCATCCCTCGTGGCCGATCAGATGTCCGGCATAGCCGAAGATGTTGTCGATGAAGGCGAGCAGAGCCAGGAAGACGATGAGATTCGCCACGATGGCCAGCACCAACTCCACTGCCGCGACCGCTCCATTCGAGATACACTCCAGGGCGTTAGACTCTTCGCTGAAACGCCAAAATTGTTGCCTAACACAACAAGAGTCACTGGCCCGTCAGGCAGTTCGAGATCGTCGACGTTCTTCAGTTGACTCTCCTCCTCCTCTGGATACATGATCTTCGAGCATGCCAGTGAACCTGCACTTGTGGCTCAGATTTTAGTAGGACAAACGAGTGATCGAGCCTGGTGCAGACATGACTGTGGCCGACAGCAGGTACGATGGGCAGGCACCGAACGAGATGTACGCCGCGAAGAGGGATCCTAATGGCCGGGGATGGATGGGTCGCGCCGTCAAAGCAAACGAACTGACTGACCAGCGATACAGGCGAATCCACTCGTCATGACGGCATGCAGCTCTGAGGCTGTCATTCGCGCCAAATACGGCTTGATCAGGAGGGGGGCTTCACTCTGAAAGTGCGACTTGCTGCCGTTTGGGTGCGAACGTGCCTGTCCCAGGAAGATACAGGCGCACGAGTTGAGAGACTCGGTGGCCGTTGTGCCGAGTGTGAATTGCATGAACCAGGCCATCTTCTTGAGCACGATCTGCATGATCCCGTAGTAGTACAGCAGCGCGACGATCGATCCGAAGTATACGACCACTTGAAGAACGCTGAAGGCGAACACCGGACTCATGCCGCAGATGTTGGGCGGCGCCGCCAGGAAGCCGTACACAAACGTCGTACCATTGTTCGTATAGTCCAGGAATGTCACTATCTGAAGGAGGAGAGGGAGGATTAGGAAGGAGTGGCGCATCAACCTGATCGGAAATCTGGTGAAACTTGCGGGATCCCCACTCCCAGCGAAGCACCAGCAAGGCCAGGCAGAACTGCAGGAAATAGCCCCAGGCCACGGTTCGCCACCGAATCTGCAAGTGATGGGAATGAGTGAAAAGGGCGGCGGTAATTGCCTTGGAGGGCCTCTTTGAGCAGACGAAGAGGATGGCGATGAAGCACGCCATTCCGATCAGTCCCGTCAGCCGTTTTCTGTCGTGTCTCGTGTCGAGGTAGAGGAAGACGGCGATGCCTCCCGCCACCAGCGCAAAGAACAACCTGAGCGATAGGGGATTGAGTGGCACCGTCAGGAGGAATGCACTCATACAGCCTGAGCACGAGCACGTTCCAGAATTTGTTGAAGATGTGCTGGACCGGATTTGCGACATTCTTCTCGAAGCCGGAGCCGAAGACGGGCACCAAGAGGAGGTAGTAGATGCCAAGGACCCAGAAGAAGCCGGTGATCACAAGTAGCGGCTCCATTCGAGCGAAGTTGTAGTGCCAGGCGAATCCGAGGTAGACGTGATATCCGACCAACAGCGCGCCCAGCACAAGTCGCGTTAGCCAGAGCTTGTTGCGCTCCACAAAGTCGATCATCCCTTGCTGCATGATTGACTCGTCGCCCTTTCGATCGATCACATTTCACTGTACCTGTGCATGTCCGAGATATCGCATCGGTCCAGTGACCTGTTCGTCGTCCATCTCTGGCTCGGTCCACCCATTCGGCTTCTCAGCCGTTGGCGCCTTTGGGCCATGCTCCTTTGCGGCGGCTGTCTACAACGTTTATCATTATATTGGGATAATGGCAAGTGAGAAGCGTTTTCCGCGACCGAGAATCCCGACACTCAACGCGATCAGGACGAACGTCACAGCTCGTTGATTCTTCCGCAAAAGCGTCTTGAAGAGAAGTTACTGACCGGTTGCGCGTCGTCCTCGTCGATGCTCATGGCCCAGTTGGCGTGCTCTTTCAGGTCGGCGAGCGCAATGCCGTCAGCCACTTTTGTCATGACGAGGAGGTGATCGGCCACGGCACGTGCTGGCTTTAATCGCAGTGCACGACCGAGAAAAGGAGTGCTAGTGGTGAGGCTGACGAGGAGAAGGAGGAGGAGGAAGACACAGATAAGGGCCTCTCCCGTCTGCCGCACCACTAGATATCTGGAAATCCCCCTTCTCTCAGATTAGAGTTTCTGGTTTAGTAGCCAAACGTCACCACGGCCAGCGGTGCTAGGCATTGTCGATGATCCTCTGTCCTTCTCCTCGGCTCCTTTCCAATTCCGCCCCCTTCGCCGTCAGTTATGTGAACGGTGGCAGCAGCAGTAGCAGCGGCAAGGTGTGTGTCGCGAGATACGAAGAGGCGGCGGCATTGTGCTGCGATGCTGCCGTTGTCGGGAGGGAATCGATAACAAAAGTGATGGTGGTCGGTGTTGTGTTCGGAGAGGAGAACGAGACGCGCGCGCGCGCACGTCCGGTTGTTGCTCTCGCTCTCTCGCTTGCTCGCTCATATCTGATGCACAAACAGACATGCCATGCCATCATCCGTCCATAATCTCACGACAGCAACACCTTCACTTGATGATCGACTCTCTCGCCTATAGTGCCAGAATGAGAAGCGCCGTGTTGCCGATCGAGTGCGCCACGAGCGCAACATTCTTGGTCTGCACTCCACGACCGATCCAGACGGACTGCTCGCCGACTGACTGACGCCATCGGAGCAGGCACTCGAAGCCGAAGAGCAGCATCCACTCCACCAGAACCGCATACATCGCAACACCTTGTGGAAGAGGGATTGTGGGAAATACGACGTGTGTGCACAGACCAACGAGTGGGATCCTTTTGAACGATGTCGGCAATTGGGGAATCCAGGCCGTGATGAAGAGCAGGAGGACGGCAAGCAGAGAGAGCGATGTGCCCATCCAGAATGGGAACGACAACGAGCGAGAGAGGAGCGATATCGCGTAGATCACGCTAGGGAATTGGGTTCGAACGTGGACTGGATCCTGTTACTGGTGGTCTTGGCAAGAATAGATCGAGCGTCAGAGACGCCGGACATGAAAATCTCAACCGTACCCGACATTTCTGACAAACGTTAACCAAAACGAGCTACGGTTCGAATTCACTTCCCGGGATTGCCCTGCTGCGAAGGAGTCAATCAAGAGAAACGAGACTGACCAGGCGAGTGCGTAGAGTGGCAGCAGCAATTCCAGCCAGATCGTCGTATGATTACGCTCAAACTTGAGACCAGCGCGCAAGATAGAGCGAGTCGTGTATGGTCTTGGGCTGAAGAGGAGACGTCGATGGTTCGAAGAAGCGAGAGGAGAACGAGGAGCAACCTGGACACGTTGGACACAATCGCACCATTGTTGTAGATGAAGAGCGGAGTCAAGTCGATGGACGTCAGCATAAAGGGGCCCACTCGGACGCGGTCCTGCAACGAAACTCTCCCCCTCAAATCGGAGGGCGAAGGTAGTCGCTCAATCGCGTACCGAAACGGCCGAGTAGATCGAGCTGTATCCATCGTATTGCGAGCTCATACCACGACTCCATTTCCGGACCAACGACGACGAGCCGAAGACCAGTCTGATAGTGGTGGAAATCACTTGGGACGGCTTCTCGCCACATACATCTCTTTGTAGTAGGTCGTGTAGAGGACGAGCGAGCAGTTCTGGACGTCGTACGGAAACTGGGAAAAGTCAAAGTTGCAGGTGGG
>JACMII010000014.1:18707-43034 GCA_014805405.1 Bunonema sp. RGD898 | reverse complement strand
CAAGATGGGATTTCCCTCAATACGGCACTGCGAGTGGGCGTACACTTCTACGCAGGAGATCGGCGGAAACCACGGTTTGGCGATGTCGGCGAATCCGGCCGAGAACGCGTCGATTCCGCCAAATTTCGTGGCATTCCATCGTATGCGATCGTCTCGCCATCTCTACATTGACAGCAGTCGCGATCGATTGATCGCCATCAGGGACCGAACAACCCACCACGACGATGTTGCCGTGCAGATCCACGGTTCCAGCATCCGGTTTCTGCGGCGAACAAATGCAATGAATGTGGGGCGAAACGAATTGCGACCAGTGTGTCGATGTGCTCGATCTGCAGAAAGACGTAGACCTCGACGGGAGCCGACGCAGAGGAGGTCGGCGGTCGAGTGGCGTCGTAGTCCTTGGGCTGGAAGATCTCGGCCTTCAGCTTCTTCAGCATGGCCTCCGACACGGCCACGTCGCCGTAGCCGTTGTCCGAGGCGGGGAACGCCAGCAGCGAGAAGAGATTGACGTAGTCGATCGCACTCGGCATCCTCTCTTCCTTCCTTCCCCGCACTCTCCGTTCACCTCGAATGACTGGTCGCCGACGGTTCGTCGGCTCTCCCTCCGATAAACATTTACGTTCGTGCGCTCGCGGGCAGATGAGATGACTAGCACCGTGTCTCTCTGTCTCTGACTCTCCCTCTCTTCGTTCGACTGTTTGTTGATAATCAACGTCATCGTCGCGCGGGATGCCTCTCTCTCTCACTGAGTGAATGTGTATGCATATGGAAGTAGTGGTAAGTCTGGTTGATGAGAGCTGCTCCCTTCTCACTCTGTCGCATAAATCTCCATCTTGTTCTATCTGTCCGTAGCGTCTCTACGAGAGTGTGTGTTTGCGTAGTAGCATATTGGAAGTCATGGATCAGGATCGAGAAGAAGGAAGGAAGAGGGCGCGCAGCAACAGCAGCTGTTTCATCATCATCACCGTCATCGTCCTCCTCCTCCTCCGCTATGTGCGCTCTCTCGCTTGACACACTAACCTTGATGCGACCTCTTGTTAACTTACTACTACTCGGGCATACTCGCATTCCTTGTTCTAGACGCACAACGCGAGGTGAGAGGGGGGAGGGGAGTGGAGATGGCGAGTGATTTGTGAACGATGAGGATGGTGACTAGAATGCGCTGCATCTCATCAGTAATGGAATCTTGCGGGTGGAGGAGAGGCGTCTGCGGGGGCGGTCTCTTAGCAGTTGCACTGTTGTCCGGGCGGCTTCTGCGTGGTGGTCTGATCGAGCCGAGTGCCTCGGGCGGGCGCAGCGTTCTGCGGCTCCTTGTCGAGTGACTCGGCCATCTTGTTGCAGATGATGTCGACCAACTTGTCGAAGACCGCCTTCACGTTCACGTTCTCCTTGGCCGACGTCTCGAAGAACTCGAGTCCTGCGCAGAGGATGAGAGAGAGGGGAGATTCGGCGAAATAGACGGCAGACGCCTACCGAGTTGGTCGGCGAGCTGTCGTCCCCGCTCGAGAGAGACGACCCGTTCCGAGTCCATGTCGCATTTGTTGCCGACCAGTACGACTTGCGCGTTCTCCCAGGAATAGGTTCGAATCTGCGTGCACCAGTCGTGCACCGCGTTGAAGGACTCCTCGTTCGTGACGTCGTACATCAGGATGAAACCCATTGCGCCGCGATAGTAGGCCGTCGTGATCGTGCGATATCTCTCCTGGCCGGCCGTGTCCTGAAGTCTCCTCTCTCTCGCCGATGTTTTCCCACTCAGACACCTACCCAGATTTGTAGTTTCACCCTCTTATCGCCGCGAAACACGGTCTTGACCTTAAAGTCGATACCAACCGTCGACACGAATGCGGACGTAAAGGAGTCGTCGCAGTAGCGGAAGAGAAAACTCTGAATCGAGAGGGAGTCGGCTTAGTCGCCACAATCTTAAGTGCTTGCCGTCTTTCCGACGCTCGAGTTGCCGATAAGCAGCAGCTTGAACATGTAGTCGAAGTTCTGGTCGGGCTGCGATCCGCCGGCCGGCACGGCCGCGCCTCCCGCTCCGGACGCAGCTCCTGCCGTCATCTGGAAAGAGATGGCTGACGACGACGACTACTTGCGAGGCGGCGGCAAGAGGGAAGGAGTGGACGAGACACGTGCGCGCGCGTTTTCGGGCCAGAGAGAGAGAAAGATGGAAGCCTTGTGCTGGACGGGGAGAGAACGAGTGCGAGTCGCGCGGAGGCCCTCCGCAGAAGCAGCAGCAGCACACTGCATCGTAAATCGATGTCTCTCTGTGTGCGTGCGTGCGTGTGCATGCCCGCCGCCGCGCCGCAGAGAGGAGTCTCTCGCACACCGATTCCATCATCATCATCATCATCCATGTGTTTCACCTGGCTGACGCCCACACATACACACACACACGCTACTACTGCTACACGTCCACTGCGTCGTCATAGACTTGTAGGATGGCAGGGGAGAGGCTGCGAATGGGAGTATATGGCGACGAGAAGGGAAAGGAACCCCTCATTTGTGGCCCGCTTCTTGACGACGCCATTGGAAAGGGGCAGGGAGGGAGGGAAGACGATGAAACGGACCGGGAAAGGAAGAGAGAGAAGAGGGGGCGCAAGAAGAGCAGTGAAGGAAGGCGGCGACGACGGCGACGGCAGCAGCAGAGGCGGCGGCGGTGGAGGCGGTGGGCTTCTCTCTCTCTCGCTCGCTCTCTCTCTCTCTCTTGGCACAATCGATGGCACCCCCTTCTCTGGCGCGTCAGAGGCGGCCCTTCTTCTTCGCTACCCGGAGGGGGAGAGACACACACACCGGGATTGGCGCCTTTCTGCTCGTACGCCTTCCTCTTCGCATCCTCCCCCACCCCGCTTCCCTAGTCGTCCCTGATGAGAAAGAAAGGCCTGCTTCGTTCCCTCACCATGTCGTGCGTGGTGAGCATGGCGGTCCTGCGCACGGCCGGCTTCAGTAACCCGTCTCTATAGCGATCGTGCATCTGCAACTACTGCCCCAGGACACTCGTTTGCTGGGGCACAGGGAGAGACGGAAGCAAACAAAGAAGGGGGAGAGACCTGCTCGAACAATCGCGACGGACACGCTGCCATCACGCATTCATGTGTGTATGAGAGAGAGATGTGATTGCAGTCTCGAGAGCAACAGACAGGCGGGTCATTGCACATCCAGAGAGGAACGAGCAGAGATGTATGTTGAGATGAAGGTGGTGGAAAGCTGCTCGGTTGTGATGATGATGATGATGGTGCTGCTGCTGAGAGAGGGATGGAGAGAATGGATTTGGTGGGGAGATGCGAAGGGAAACGCGATCCAGAGAGTGCTGGCCGCGGCTTCTTCTTCCCACACACACGCACACACACTGCTACGACAGATGAGGAGGGGGAGGGGGAAAAAGGATGGAATGGCGATGAGGAAGCTGCTGCTGTTGCTGTTGCACCAAACATGCATGTTGTATGTACGTACGTCTGTGTGTACATGGCGGACGTAGCGATAGGGAGGAGAGCGAGAGAGGAGACGTCCGCGGAGAATGGTGGGAGAAGAGGGACGACGCCATCATGAAATGACGCCAATCCAGACGACGGCGCGCAGCACTAACGACCGCCGCTCCGAACAACCCTTTCTCGTCTCGTCTAGATCGTGTCCGAGCGGGGTTTCGTCTCGAGACAGTCGCCCATCGAGATGTCGGTCGACTCGGACTCGGTGCGCCAGCGGGAGAAGTCCTGCACCAAGTGGTGATGTGTGAAGGAGAGAAGTGCAAAGTGTGGCACTTACGAGGAGATGGACGTCCCTCAAATGTAGCACCAGGTCGGGCGCGGCGGTCGCGCACAGCGGACAGAGCAAGGACTGAGTTGGCGGAGACGCGGAGGGGTGGCCGCCCGCTTGATGCGAAGTGGCGGCGGGGGTGGCGGCCGAGGAACTGCAGCCGGAGAGCTGTCGCTCGCGCACGCCCTGGCAGGGACGAGCGTGCGCCATCAGATGCGGAACCGGGTCGTCGGGCAGCACGTCGTGGCAGAGCGAACAGGGCGCGCCCGCTCGCCAGTCGCCGTGCTCCGACAAGACGTGCCGACGAACGTGCTTCTCCAGCATGGCCGGACTCTTGGCCACGTGTCTGCAGCACGGACACCGCCGCGACCCCTGATCGATCGTTGCGGGAAGCTGGACGCCGTGGCGATAGTACTGGAAGGAATGTCGGGCGTTTCGTCATGACCTCGAATGATCTCACCTTGTGGAAATGGATGTATCTGGCCTCGCGCGTCGAGAAGTTGCAACCCGGCTGGTCGCACTTGATCGGCGGATTACGGTGGTAGATCGTCACGTGGTACGAGACCGAGTTGTAGCGGCCGTAGAGCTTGTTGCAGACGGTGCACATCCAGCCGCCGTTCGGCGTCTTCGCGATGTACTTCTTGTTCCTGCACCATCCCTCCTTGTCGTCGCTCGGCACGATCAGCGTGGCCGCTTCGCCCGACTTCTCGGCCTCCTCCGAATTGTGCTTTCGCAACAGTCGGCGGCGTTGCTCAGCCGTCGCGGCCAGCGAGAGATCCAGCGCCTGCAGAGGTGAACGAATGATTGTGATCACGATGCGGTGGTGGTGGTGGCGGTGGAAATCCTACCTTGCAGTCGGACTCGTCCTCCGCCGCGAATTCATTGTGCGCACCGAGAAGTGACGATACAGATGGCGGTGATACGGTAGACAGAGCGGACGACGGAAGAGACGTCGCCGCGAGTGCGTGCGAAGACAACAGAGATGGGAGAGGCGGAGAGGAAGAAGAAGACGACGAGACAACGGACTGAGTCTGCTGTTGCTGAGTCGACGCGAGCAGAGTCGTCAACAACTGAAAGTGTTGTACTTGCCATGTGACCGCCATCTGTTTCATCATCTTTCTTACCGCCGTCCAAGCGTCTTGCGGAGGCGGAGGCGGAGGCGGCGCAACCGCGGCTTCCTTGGTCATCTCGGCCGCCAACTTGAGCGCGTTCATCACCATGATGGCCATCGAATCGGGCGACGCGGTCGGCATGAAGAGACCGGATGACGAAGGCGCAGCTGAAGGGAGTGAATGCGTCTCGCGGGCTGCTGACACACGAGATGACTCACGGATCTGGAAGAGTCCCAGCAAGTTGCCGAGAGGGTTCGGCTGAAGCGACTGCGACGAGGGGATGTCGATCGCGGAGGACGAGCTCTCCTTCATGGTTTGGTCCTGATCGACCAACGTAACGGCAGCTCTCGCGTCACTCGCCATGTGAGCGCAGGTGAAGACAGCAATCTGAGAGAGAGAAAGTCCAGCTAGAGGACACTTCCACTGTCGGACACTGTGTATGAGAGAGGGGTGGCGGCGACGACGACAGGGGAGGGAGAGATGGGACGCCGCGGCGCTTATCGCGGAGACAGCGTCTTCCTCTCTCGAATTGGGACGGAGGGAGAGAGGGAGACGACTGGTCACAAGACACGAGCGAGGGACCGATCAGGCAATGGTGAGAGAACGACGAAACTGAACGTGCATGGGAGGAAAGCAACTATAAGAACCGGACCCAGTCTCGTGATCTAACTCCGACTGGAGTGGAGGCGAAGTCGGCTATCTGCTGCCTCTTCCCTTCAGGCACAGTCCGTGTTCTCCCGAATATATAGGGAAGGGGAGGCGAGGAGAGGAAGGGCGGGGCATTGCATCAGCGGACACTGACAAGAGACTCACTCGGGATGATGATGCTCTAATCAGTGAGTCGGCGAAAGGACGCGTTTCGCTCAAAGCGTGACTGTCTCTCCACGAAATGGGGGAGGGGGCTGGGAGAGGATGGCTCGAAAACCGACAATGCGTCATTCTCTGTCGAGCTTATCTCTTGGCGCCGGCACTCTTCCGAGCGCCGTCGCCACCAGGCCGGAGACACTGACGTAGCATGACTTCCGCCCACTCACGCGTCGGAAATAACAACAGGAAGCTGAATCAGGTAAGATCACATGCACAGACTTAGTGGTGGTGGTGGTGGTGGCATTCGTATGGTGTCCGAGGAGAAGATGACGGTGATGAGAGGGGGCGAAGGGGCGGGGCTGGGGAGAGCGCGTGCGCGCGAGAGCCTAGCCGTACTCCCGACACTGAGAGAAAGAGGTTTACGATCCCGCCCTCGCCGCGCACACACCAGGAGAGAGGGGGAAGACGGAGACTGGTCTACTCCAAATAGCCGGAAACGGCCCGACGACGCTCAGCTCCCCTCTACCATTCCGGCCCGTCTGTCTCATTCCTCAAACAACAATGAGTATTCGCTATCCCTCCTTCAAGTTCCACACACGTCTCCCCCCCTCTCTCCCTCCCCCATTCATAGACATCGTTCCAGACATTCCACCGTCCCCGCTATGCACTCTCCCTTCCATGCAGATCGTAAATCGGCCAAGCCCCGGCTGGCACGACCCTCCGCACACACGCACACACACGAATCATCTCATCTCTGATGGGAGACTGTCTCTGTCTTCTCCCTCGTATTCGCCGGCCGCCACGACTTGGCGGTCTGAAGGGCTTGCACTCTCCCTCTCTCTCGCTCTATCCTTATCAGACTGCACTCTCTTGTCCTTGCATCCGCGCAGCAAGTAGGGGCCGACGAGCCGGTCTGTGCCCAGCCGCCTGACCCGCTCGCCCACAATCTACACGTCGCTCCCTTCTGCTTCACGACTCGCGTCTTCCTGCATCCCTGCGTCAAGCGCAAACATGACCCGCCACACAGAGAGAGAGACACTAAAAGAGGGCCGTTTGAAAGAGAGCGAGGAGAGGAGACTCACACACGCCCGCGCATATCTGCCCTTCTCCGACCATAATCAGAACAGCCTCAACGATCATGACGCATAGCTGTCACATCTCCGTTGGCACACATGCCCCTCCTCTCAACAATACCCCTTCTCCGTCTTCGTCTTCTCGATCTTTCCACATCACACACCACTAGCCGTCATACTTTCGCTGTCGACACACGACGGACCCGCTCACGTATCTGTTGTGCATTCTCTTCACGAAATGGCACGAGTCCGTGGCTGAAAACTGCTGGCAGTCAACGACACGACAGAGAGGGGACGTCACATGAACAAACGTGGAACAGTTGTTATCACGTATGTGTTGGCTAGCATTCTGCGGTGCTGCTGGTGAAAACACAATTCCCTCTTGCGACCTGGTTGCTACCAAACAGAAAGTATCGGAAAACAAGAGCCGTATGACGTTATCTTGCGACACGTCGTCGACGCGATTTTTCGTCTCTGTCAATGACTTTCAGTCTGTAGTTTACACCTGTTGCTGGACTGTTCAAAACTGAAGCATCTGCGAGGAAAGTGCCGAAGGTCTACGAGAGATCAGCCAGAAATCGAATCAAGAAGACCTAGGCAAGGTGGGCTTATCGTCAGAGGGAACACAACGCACCCGCGCACCGTTAATTCTATACTTTATTCAGTTTCACCGCATTCTTTTCACCGCAGCTCTGTTTCAGGAGCCGCTGACGATCGCACGGAAGCCGGCACTTGGGCTGCGCATTGAAGGAGGTTCGTGATCGATTATCATTACTTGTGTAATCCAGGTAGATTGTGGGATTCTTAAGATTAGGGCGACGGCAGATTGATCGTCCTGACCGGGTTATTGTGATTTTGGTCGGCCACGTATGCCGTGTTCCCCGGCCAACTGTCCTTTGTCCATTCTGCTGGTTTCTCGCCGCAGAAGACGACGAAGAAGATGTTGCATAGGCACTATGCAGATTTGATTCATGCAAACGCGTCATCTAGTTACCATGACGGCGGCCGCAGTGATGTAGATGATGCGCCACTGGGCGGCCGTGTCCGTTCCAACGAAGCCGACCAGAAACGGGAGGAAGAACATCGTGACGGTGATTCCGAGAGAGACGTTGCCAGTCACAAATGGACTGCCGACTCGATTGTGTTCAACGCTGCGTACTGCACATCACCAACCCGTATCGTCCACTTATGACACTGGCGTTCTTGAAGAAACCGCCAGTATTAGCGCCAATCGCTCCAGCAGCCGCGCCCAACGCCAGCATCGCCAGTGTCTGATCATGGCATGTCTCGTCGGCATCATCGCATTCCGACCAACCGCGTTGATGTCGAGCAAAATTGCAGTGAGCACAAGAAAGAATGCTCCTCCCATTAAGGCGATCGTGTTGAACATGCGAAACTTGGTCCGCTCCTCGAGGAACTTGATCTTGTCGGAGAGGAATCCTGGAGTGCTCTTCATGCCTGCGCCAAACGTCTACTCGTCGCCTTACCGCACAGCAGTTTCATGGAAAACTGAGCCAGCGGCGGAAGTGCTGCCGTGATGCCAGTGCTGTGTACGGAGAAGCCGAGAATCTATGTGCAAACGACGGGAGTCGAACGAACCAAGACGACATACCTGAGACAGGACGATGGGATTGTAGAGGAACATGAGATTGACGGCCGTGAAGTTGCCAAAGGACGCGATCCAGACGGCCCACACCTGGGACGACGTCATGATGGCTCGGTATGGTGTCGGCGGCAACGTGCGCGTTTTACTGCACTCCACCTCATCTGGCACTATACTCGTTGTTGTTTACTCGATGGGCGGCTTCCCGAACTCGATCTTTCCCAATTCCACTCGACCGACTAGCGGATGACTCTGGGGAGAGTTGCGGTACATCAGGAAGTAGAGTGCGAACAGGATCTACGCCATTGTTGCAATACCGCTCGTCAACAGCGCTTACGATGCATGCCGTTCCGTGTGCGTAGAAGACGGATGGCCAATGAAAGGAGGTACACAGGTATCCGGACACGGGCATCGTGATGGCGGGAGCCAGCTGTAGATAGGCCACCAAGGAGGCGACAAACAGGCCGTGCTAATGCGAACGAGAGTGCCCCTCTGTCTCATTCGGAGTGAACCTGTTTGAAGTAGGTCCACTTGGCCGAAAAGGCGCCGATCACTGGAAGTGTCGTCGAAAAGGTGAGTCCCTGCACGGCTCGCACAGCCACCAGCCAACCGAAGCCGGACTGGAAGCGACCGACTCTCGCTCTGTCAACCAACAAATGCGAGCACCCACCCGAACAGCGGTGGGAAGAAGAAGCGTCACGATGGCACTGACCATTCCGAACAGCGCGAACACGGTTCGGATCTGCCAAAAACTGTGCTGTCAAAACCCAAAGTCACCTGGAAGCGACCGATCAGAGGGACCATGATGAAGTTTCCGATAATCCCCGCGGCAGCGACACTCGACATGGTCCACATCCTCTGTTGAGCGGGGAACTCGTACGTGTCGTTGACGTCATCATGCGCAGTTTCATTGTTGGGAGCCATGCAGATGATGGCAAAGTTGAAGGCGAGAATGTTGGACCTGCAATTGGAGTGCTACTGTGCTGGCGCAGTCCGTGACCTTACCAAACACTGGAGAGACAGAGCAGCACCAGAACTAACATGACGAAGCGTGTTCGCGTCCCGAAGATGGCCCGATGGCCGGCCTCGCCGACCGAGCAGGACGATGCAGTGCGTTGCATCCCGCGTTGCATCCTGCGCGAACTTCCGCAAATATCCGCTTGCTTTGGGTCGGGTGGATGACAACAACGACAGACTGCGGTCGTTGCTGTGGGATTGGATTAGGGGGGAGGGGCGATGATCTGTGCGTGCGGAGAGTGGTCGTTGGTAGTTGAAGGTCGCGTCAAAGGGGAAGAGCATCGACGAACACACTGATGAGAATGCAAGGTTGATAGGGGGCGGAGGAGGGGGAAGGGGAGAAGAGAATGACGCGGGTGGTCATCGTCGTAGTCATCAATCTGCCATCACGCATTTGAGCCGGAAGGGCGCGTCGTCAATCGTACATCGTGGTCGTAGTTCACTCAATCAGGACGGGTGCATTCACTCACCCCTCTCAGCTAACCACTCTCCACGCGCCTTCTCTTCCCATCGCCACCTCTGGTTGATGACGATGGTCTATGAACGGGGCATCGATCGGTTGGGAATTGCGAGAGGGTAGGGTGGAGAGATAATCGACCAGTTTAGCGAATGGGTTGTCGATGCTCGATCTGGCTGGCGCCAGAACACGTGCCAGAGAGAGGGGAGAAACGAGGGCGCGGTTGGTAGCAGAGGATGATGATCGCTCCCTCCCCCTCGCCGTCATCTCGCGGTTGTGTACCGATCCGCGACAACAGTCTGCTCGCTTTACAAACAGTACACACCAGCACCACCACAATGCGATGCGAGAACACGCGAGTGGAGGGGAAGGAGGAGCGCGACGGTGTGTGCGGTGTGATGATGGTCGTCGTCGTCGTCGTCTCGTCCATGCGCAATCAGTTGTTTGTTGTTGACGGGAAGGAACCGCGACAGAATTCTCAATTCGATGACGGACGAAGAAAGGGAACAGGAGGGTGTACGCACAACGCCAATTGACGGGACTGTCTGTGCGCACAGGAAAACAGCATATTGCAGACGACTGCACTTCTCCTACATCCGAACGAAACGCATGGACGCGGACAGGTTGCTGGTGCAGACGGGCGACTGCTCGGATCAAGAGGAGGGTGTGTGTTGGATGTCGTACAGGGCAAAGGTTTTACGCTATTTTGCAGATGGCGTGTTGGATGAGGAGGAGGAGGAGGGGGAGGATGACGGAGGAGAGAGGCCGAGCACGTCGGAGAGCAATCAACTTATCGAATTGCTCCCTCACGAACACGCACTCATGTTGGACACGATCGACGACGACGTGCTCTTCATCACGGCACGGTACTTGCGCGTGTCTTCTCATTTGAACATGTTTCACTGTATTCTAGTGGTGTTGGCCTGGAACGTCTGTTTGCGCATCATCTTCACGCCTACGCCAGTCGACGCACTCTCGTCCTTGTGGTCAACACGCGCACCGAGGATGACGTCAGTTGACCGCTGCCGTTTCTCGCGCAATCTGAATCACGCTCAGGCCTACTTCTCGTGTTTGCTGTCTCGATACGGCACCCAGCCACGTCTCATCAATTCGGAAGTCGGCGTTCAGGAGAGGCATGCTGCACTGCCGCAAAGGCGCGTAATCCCACCCCTCCACACACTTCAGAATGGCGACCTATCGAGCTGGCGGCGTGCAGTTTGTCACGTCCCGTATTCTCTGCGTGGATCTCTTGTCGAATCGAGTGCCCGTCCAGCTGGTGGCCGGCATTCTGGTCTATCGCGCGCACTCACTTCTCTCCTCCTTCCTCGAGCACTTTATCCTTCGCCTATACCGCGAGAAGAAGCCGGACGGATTTGTGAAGGCCTTTTCGAATGTCCCGTCTGCCTTTGTGGGCATCGGCACTCTGCAACGAGCCGTCTCTCGTCTGTTCGTCCGTCGCGTTCGGCTTCTGCCTCGCTTCGACGTCGAACTGAAGGCGGACCTCGAGAAAGCCGCGGTCCGAGGAGAATGCCATACCTCGTTCACATGCGAACTTTAGCCACGAGTGGTGGAACTGTACGTGGCGGCGGCGCCTCGGCTCAGATCGGCGCTGTCAAACATGACGAGCATGCTGGCGGTGTGTCTGCGCGAGTTGAAGGCGTCCACTCAGCGGGGCTCGCTGGATTCGGCGGTCGAGGAAGAGACGCTCGCTCCGTGGGCCGCACTCGCACCAACCATGCTGGAACGACAACTCAAGATGGAGCAGAGTCGACAGAGCGATCGACAGAAGAAGCTGCTACAAGACTTGGATACGCTGCGGGCGTTGATTCGTCATGCCGAACATCAGGACCCGGCCGGATTGTTGGCCGACCTGACCGAACTTCGGGCAGACGTAGAGGCGACAAAGAACTCGTTTTGGATGATGACTCCGACCGCGGCTCGTCTCTTTGCTGACGTCGACGCACTCTGTCCGCCGTTGGAAGCGTCCGCCACCTCGGACAGCATGTCCGGTACGCGTTGACGTGGGCGGTCAATTGAGATGTCGATCGCGCTTAGCTCCGACGAAATGGAAGGCTCTGAGTGAAGCGTTGCGGGAGATCAAACAGCAATTGGTCGAGGAGGACCGTCCGTCGTCCAGTCAGAGCAGACCCGTGCTGATTGTAGCGAACGGCGCAGATTCCGCGAAACAGATTGCCAGTCTCTGTCGAAACGGGGCCGATCATGTTGTGTAGGTAAACCACTTCACTTCTAATGTTCTCCATTCAGTTGGCAATGTCGTCGCGAGTTGCTCGAACGGACGAGTTCCGATGCCAGTGAACTGCCAAACGAGCCGCGACGGACACCACTCTGGAATGCGCACAACGTTACTGTTGCTTTCTCAAACAAGGTAGTCTCTAGGGAGTTAATTTCCAAATAGTGCATATTTTGCGTAAGAACTGGGAGAACGTACTGTCTGGAATGCAAAAGGAGCAGCGCAAAACTCAGCAAAAGGAACAACGAAAGAAGTGAGTCCCACCACCACCACTCTGTTCCTTTGTCTACCCATCGATCTCAGGAGGAAACTGGAAGACGAGCTTGGGAACATGAATGCGTCGACGGACGGAAAGCGCCAGACGACGTTGACTTGCTACGGAATCAAGCACTTCAAGAAGCGGACACCGGACGTCGGCACGGCGTCTGATGGAAACGACGGCCGGACACAGGTGGAAACGATTCATCTTGTCGGGTAGATACAGTTCCTCGGGAACTTGCGTGTGCGTCTAGATCTTGGTGCTGTTGTTATTGGTGCTAGGCAGGGCGGGTGGCAGCTTGGTGATGAACTCGAGTTGGAGATCGGTCTCGGCCGAGATGCCGGCGCATGCAGTGAAGAGACGAGTGAGATGGCCGAGTTGCTTGAAGAAGGCGTTCACGACGGGCGTATTCGACGGCACCATCGGAGCCTTCAGGAGCAGAGCCAGAGACGAGAGCACGGACTGCAGGGAGGCGAAGTCGGCGGCCGAGTAGTTGGTGGTGGATCCGTCCGTGTACGAGATGCGACCGAGCAGCTCCGTCAGCAGAGCCAGATCGAGAATGAGCGGGGCGGCCAGCAGAGAGTCCTCGCACGTGTTGTAGACGGCCACCGTCTGCTTGCCGCCCATCAGGATGGACGCCGAGTACTCGTCCATCGCTCTCTTCGAGTCGCCCACCCACGGCACGTACTTGATCACGACGACGTGATCCGGACCCTTCTGAACGTGCGTGCGTTCACGCGCTGCTAGAGAGTATGACTGGTACCGTGTGTGGGGGATAGAGCACTTCATTCGACGCGACCATGTCGTCGACGACGTTCGACTTGGAGATTTCCTTCGAGCGGAACTGGCGCTGCTCGCTCAGATTCTGAAGTGGCAATCAGTCATTGCAGCGAGACTTGGGCTCAACACCACTACCATTCCGTCGTTGTTGCCGAGATGGTTCCAGGACACGATCGATTCCGGCTAATGCAACAACTAGTTACATTGGCGAGACAGTCACCAACCTTGAGGCCGCTTTTGACGAGAAAGTCCACGAAGACGGACTTGAACTTGGTCTGGCCCGACTTGAAGTCGTCTCCGCTAACGAACACCCCGTGCTGCCCATGTCATCGTTGTCTCACCCCTATTCTCGGACCAGAGAGCCAACCTTCTGGGCGAGTTGCACGATGCCGGGAACGAGCGTGTTCTGTGGCGATCCGTTGATGTAGCTGGCTCCCTCGAGAATTGCCGCAACGGCGAAGATGTTGGACGGGGACACTTCGTCCTTGCTCTGCTTGATGGACGCCAACACCTGGTCGGCCGTTGCGTTCAGTCCGTCGGCAACCTCCACATGGCGTTCCGTGTTCGCTGTCCACAGCACGACCACGTGCTCTGCAATCGCCCCCGTTCTCTTGCAATACGCTGTCGGGAGATACCGAGCGAGTGCTTCGCTTTGAAGTCTCGGATGTCGGCTCGAATGCGCTCCAAGTGCTCCTGCTTGTCTGCTCCCGGCAAGAGATGATTCGCGCGCGACTCCTGATTGTGTGACGCGTTCGCCGCCGGAGAAAGGAATGCGTCCGCTACCTGGTTGGATGCGATGAAGTCGGGATAGTAGATAGACGGACGGGGGACAACGTGCCCGATGAAAGGGCGCAACTTGTCCTGGAGTTCGGGGTCGAACACTCGGGCTCGCTGCATGGCCTCCCCCAGATTGGCCGAGTTGATGTCCCATCCGTCGATCGGCAGCTCGTTCGGGTTCAGCATCGGCAGAATGTGACCGAATGGCACGTGAACCTGTCGACGTTTCCGACTTGGCGACTGATTGAGTGAGTGAGAAACCTGCTGAGATCCGTCCCAGCCCAGATGCACGGTGCTCGCTTGCGTGACCGATCCAAAGTAGTTGGCTTCCTGTTGCTTGACTATGCATCTACGCACACATATTTGAGTCAATCAACCTGCACTCCTTCGCGAGTACGCCACGACATCTTCTCGCGGTTCGCAATGATCGTTCCGTAGACGGTCGACCCGTTGTTGCCGCCCAGTCCGACCAGCATCAAGCCGGTTCGTCGAGGTCGCAGTTGGGTGCGGAACGCGTAGCGATGCGTCTTCGGATGAACGTGCAGAACCCCGTTCGACGCACGCTCCAGCTGAAGACTTAGAGATTGGAGCGACGACGAACGTGTGACACTGACCTCATTTCGGTGGTAATCGTAGACAGCCTCAATGACGTTTCCGTCCGTCTTGATGTGGTCGCCATGCACTACCATCTGACAAACAAGCGAGGACATCTTCTTGTGTTGATAGCGAAGCGTTACGTGAGGCAGTTGACGGGGAGACACGCCGTTCATCGCGTCCGTCTCGAGTCGTTGCTGGTTGTCAGACGCACAGAAGCTCTCGCTGGAGGCAGGCATTCCGGAAGAGGAAGAAAGAGGCAGAGACGTGCACGCTGCAGACAGAGAGGGCATTGTTGGCAGGGAGGAAAGGACGGCATGCATTTGTGGTAACACAATTGAAGGGGAAGGGAAGAAGGGAATGGGGCTTGACAGAATGAATAAGAGATGGTGGTGGGAACGAGATGCAGAGAAGGAAGGAGGCTGAGAAAGGAGAGATGGTGAACGATGAGAACGGACCCTTCTTCTTTTTCTTCTTCTTCTTATCAAGCCGTTCTGCGAAGGGGGGGGCGGGACTGCACTGTTGTGGGGGGAGAGATGTGTGCCGCTCTATTTGAAGAGTCGCGCGGTCGGAGCAGCGAATGATCTGGCCATAGTGATGGAGGCGGGCTGATGAGCAAGAGGAAGATGGCTCGATCACGATCACACCACCCCCCTTCCCGCACATCGTAAGGAAGAGGAGGAGGTGTGGTCTGCCCCAGCATGTACTTTGTCCCAATCAGGACGAGGCAGACAACACAGCAGTAAAGAAAGACACCCATACGCATTGGGCTGCGTAGTCTCTGACACATAATGACGTGCAATGATGACACTGTGCGGCACGGAAATGTACAGACACATCTTCGAAAATAGTAACAATACTTATCAATCAGTGATGGGGTAACCTTCGAGAGAC
Organism: Bunonema sp. RGD898; assembly: GCA_014805405.1. Lineage (NCBI taxonomy): Eukaryota > Metazoa > Nematoda > Chromadorea > Rhabditida > Bunonematidae > Bunonema > Bunonema sp. RGD898. The sequence goes on along the minus strand of JACMII010000014.1, from coordinate 27,660 downwards.
GCGACCTTGACAGGTCATCTTCAAAGACGGGAAAGACGGCATCACTTATCATTCTGATCGTTGCAGACTGGCCCTACCTCCCTGACTTCACTAGCGAAAGAAAACGATGGCGATGGCGACGATGGCGACGACGATGACAAGGGGTCGGCCGCTCCGCCGTTTCCCGAATTAGATTCCGCCGCTGGTCGTCCGCAACTTCCGCCGCTCATCGTCGTTCCCTGGAATGAGCACGTCTCCTGTCTCTACTCGTTTCTGCAGGTATCATCGACATTGCCGGCAGTTTCAGCAATGAAGAGGGGTATTCAGTTGCTGGACGAGCAGAAACCCGCTCATATTGTGCTCTACCACACCACCATCGGTCTCATCAGACACATCGAAGTACGTCCGTAATGCGATAAGAGAGAGAGAGAGAGCGAGCGCTCGTAGATCTGGAATGCCACGTCAAGTGACTCGAATCCTGAGAATGCGGACCGAGTGAGATGCTCCATCTACTTGGTCATGTACAAGGCATCCAGTGAGGAACAACGCTACTTGTCGTCCATTGATCGCGAGCAAACGGCTTTCACCCAACTACTGCGCCATCAGGCCGTAAGTTAATTGGCTTTCAGGCGGCGAGATCATTCGTTTACCAGACCCTACTTGTTCCGCGGGAGTGGCAAACCGAAAGAGCGCAGTCGTCGTTGATCACAAACGAGGCAGATAACAACACGCCAAGGCCACAGGTGAAACGTGATCGTTGGGAGGGGAGAAACGATGTACAGGTGATCGTCGACATGCGGGAGTTCAACGCCGAGCTGCCGACGGTGCTCTATACGGAAGGCGTCGACGTGGTTCGTGAAAGAGGACGGGGGAAAGCGGGAGGAGATGATTACAGATTCCGGCAACTCTGGAGGTGGCCGACTACGTGCTGTCGGACGACGTGGCCGTGGAACGAAAGGCGCTCGACGATCTGGCCGCGTCTCTGCAGAGCGGACGAGTGCACAAGCAGATCGAACAGATGGCCCGACATTATGAACGAGTGGTGTTGCTGGTCGAGTCGTCTGCTCGCTTCGAGAGACGACTCGTCAACGGAGGCCCCTTCCAGGTGGCGGACGCTCTCTTCTCCCGCATCCACTTCCACTCGTTGCAGGGCGAATTGTCGCGTCACTGTCGTGAGCTGCGCAATCAGCTGGTGCAGGTGGTTCGCGCATCGCCGGAGCTCTGTCTGATCTGGACCACGCATCCCCAGCTGACGGCCGAACTCTTCCTCAAGATGAAGCAGCATCGCGCCGATCCGTCCCTCGAGCGTGCACTCCGCCTGAAGAGTGACGAGCTGGGCGAGCAATCCGACGGGCAGAACAAGGGCGACGCCCAGCCCGCGACGACGGTCGGCAAGCCGCACGCCGTCCTGTTGCGTCAACTCAGTCAGGCCTTGCCCAACATGCCACCCGGCGACACTCGCATCCTCATGACGGGCACAAGGATCAAGACCGTTGCGGAGCTTCTGACCGCCGACGAGGACACCCTGCACGAAGCGACGGGCGCCGCCAACAGGCCGCGCGCCGACTTCTTGTACACCCTCTTCAATGCGGATCTCTCGAAACCCGTGCATTGAGACACCCACGACGGGCTGCGTGGGCGGTTCATGAAATGAGACAGACGAGAGGGAGACGTGCAGATATGATGTGAGTTTGCTTGACGGTCGGGTGCAGGGGGAGACTGGCGTGGGACATGACGGGAGAGGAACGCTGGGAACCGAACAAGTCATTGGCTAGTGTTTTCCCACTTCTTCTCCTACATGATGTCTGCCCCTCGATGATGACGACAATGCGGGCGGCATGACAACCGCCCGACCACGGCAGCGGCGGCGGCGGCGGCGACGAAGACGAATAAGACGACGTGCCAGGTATGCAAAAAGCGACGGCGCCACGCAATTGCTCCTCGCCAATCCGTTGACTCGTGTGCACGCGCGTCTTGCCGTGGTGGCGACGTGAGGAAGAGGAAGGATGTGGTGTGGAGGAAGTTGAGTGCAACAGGGCGGTGCGTCCTAATTTGTTGGGTATTTGATGATCGACCGCGCCGCTCTGTGCAGGTGTCGCTATGGTGAGAGAGAGACTGAGAGCGAGGCGACGGCGGCGGCGGTGGCGGCGGCGGCGGCGACGACGACCAGTTCGTGTGCTGCTGCTGCCGCTGCTACTGCCGCCGCTGCTGCTGCTGCTGTGCTCATGCACCGCCTTCTCTTTCTCGTACTTGCCCATAGGTCCCTCTGCGCCCCTTTCTCTCCCTCTCCCTTTATCTATCCCTCGCTGCACTGCACCAAACCATCGTCATCATTATCTCCCCATTCGCGCGCATTAGCCCTTCCTTTCCACCCACATCACCTGCATATATACCGACTGCGCCAGTGGACGATTTCTCCTGCCTCTCACGCAGACCATCACGATGGACGACTAGCACTATCGGTCATGTGAGACGAAGGAGATCGACCACTTCACTTCACTCGAACACACCCAGAAGAGAGCGAGCGAGAGATGGGCGGCCAGTGTTGCAAGGTTTCTCCGCTCTCTTCTTTATTGGTATTCGAACGTCCCACGTGAAGCCGCCTCGTCGGAAGACGGCCGTCGGCGCGTCGTGGGTTGGCAGCGAGAGCGACAATCCCTTCGAGCAGTCGCTCACGAAAAAGGATCGAACCTGTCTCAGGGAAAGCTATCAGGTACGAAGCATCGTCGCTGCCAGCCTCATCGCTCATGACACGGTTGGCAGAGACTGAACGATCCCAAAGAGACGGTGGCCGTCATCTTCGTCGATATCGTCAACGACACGGTGCCGGAGCTGAAGAAGGCTAGTCGTCAGAGGAAGAGCTATAAACCGACTGACTGAGCCTCAGGTGTTTGGAGTGGAACGAGTGCCGAAGGCCAATATGGCCAAGATGCCCAAGTTTGGCGGACATGTCGTTCGATTCACCGACTTCCTCGAGCAGGTGCATCCTCTATTTCTCCCCCACCACCACGACGATGATATTAATTTTGAGATGACCTCAATGCTGGGGCACACGGAAAACACGCAGGGCGCCTGGCAGTTGGTGCGCAAAGTGGGACGTGTGCATACCAAGACTCAATTCCTCGACGAGAATCAGAGTCAGGTGAGAAATTGCTTGGTGGCGCCCTCGCACTCCTTCCTCCTCCTTCGTTCTTGCAGCTCGAGAGGAACTATTTTGCGGTCGTCATGGAAAACTTTATTGACCGCTTCATACCGTACGTCAGTGGCGAAGCTGTATTTATAGTCCTTACAACGACCATAATAATCACGAATGCATTCAGGAGGAGCCGTCCGTCGAAGGACAAGAGAAAAGCGCGAAGAAAGTGCGATTCGCACAGAATCACACGCCCGTGCAGATTTCCGAAGTGTGGAGGAGGTTCGGAAGTATTGTCGTTGCACAGGTGCGGACGACTTGTGTTTGTGTGTGGCAGTACATAACCCGTCATTTGCTATTGCAGATGACGGACGCTTTCGAGTTGGAGAGGACGCGCATGCGCAATCAAATGAACCAGAAGGCGCTCGCCCCGCATCAGTACGTCGAGACGGAGGAGAGGAAGAAGAAGAAACTGCAGGTCGGTTGCCAAAAGAGCGGTATTTCCGCTACCATCTCGTTCAGGAGAGACAAACGGAGCTAGAGAATACTGCGTCGTCGGTGGACCCGCCACCTCAGCGGCAAGAGCAAATGCTAGAAGACCCCTTCTGAACGAACACACAAGTGTCACACTCGCTCCCGCAGCGGAGAGACCATATCTTGCACGACGGGCGTATACTTCATTGGAACGACTTTTCGCATAAAGCCAGCTAGCGGCGGCAGAATGCGAGGGTGTGTGTGGTTCGGCACACCTTCTGGTCGGGCGCTTGCTTGCTACTTTTGCCACCCCTCGAGAACGGCGCTTGGAGCTTTGGACTCGACGTCGGAACGACCGTTCTTCGTGACGACGGTGCCGTCTGGACGCAGAATGACGAGCGTTGGAATGCCGGACACTCCAAATTGAGTGGAGAGCTTCTGGATCAGTGGCGATTGGAATTGCAGGTGCAGCCAGTCGCCATGCGCTTCGGCGATGTAGTTCATCTGGCGGCGACGGGTGATTTTCGACAGACAAGAAAGAGAACACGAAACGAACCATGTCGCCCATAGACCGGTCGAGCGAGACGAAAACAACCTCGAAGGCGGCATTCTCCTTGCGCAGCTCGTCGTAAAAGTCCTGCGAGAACGTCTCGTCGATGTGCACGTAGAGTGGAAAATTAGGAACCTTCAAAGCGGGCGTGAACGCACGACACGGCGGGCACCAGTGAGCGCTGAAGAGAACGGCGACCGTCTTTCCCTGTAAATAAGAGAAAACACGCGTAACGAACGGCTCGGTCAAGAGTACCTTTAGTGCGTCGGCCGCGGGCACGGTCTCGCCGTTCTTTCGCCGCAAAGTCGTATCGCCGAAGACGGACGCCATGGTAACTGACAAATAAGTATGGCCCCGGTTGACTTTCTCGCGTCCTCCGCTCGGCGTCTAGACCAAACAGCTTCCCCGGGGGGAGTGAGCAAATCGCAGACCACTCGCTCTGCACAACGAACGGAGAGGAAGTCCGGGAAAGCAAGGCAAACGGGGAACGGGAAACGGAGTGGAATATTGAGAGAAGGCGAGGGACGACGACGATGGCGCGGGAATCACGTCGGGGCAGGTAGGTACACAACGGAGACGGGGGAAGAGGAGGGAGAAGATAAATAGTGGAAGGATGACGAGTCACAACAGCGTGGGCGCTATTTCGACACGACGACGACGACGACGACGACAGGAAAGACGACACATGTGGTAGATCACTTACGAAATGGAGCAAGCTCCGAGTTTCATTATTCATTTCGTAAAGTTTCCATTCGTCTCATGTTTTCTCGCACCCAGAACACGACTCACATTTTCAAGGCGTGCGAGGATATTAATTTGAAAGGCCAATGATGTTTGCCACGCAACTAGGATATGTCGTATGAACGCATCGTGAAGGCAACGATCTTTACTGGTTCTACGCCGGTGTTGTGCAGAGTGTGGGAGTTCAGAATACTTTAGGGAAGCAAATTCCAGACAACGTTGTCATCAGAAGCAACAAGAATGCAATCTAGCGACGAGCATCCTTCATGAAAGTTTTATTAAAGCACGCCGAAATGCGGTTTAGCACGGAAGTTGAATTCGATCCCGAGTTCAGAAGATGGCGATCAGGATGATCTTGAGCCACCAGCAACTGGTCGTCATTTTGCGAATTTCTTTCGAAATCGTCCAGTCACTAGTGACAACTAGAGGCCATTCGCCGGCCGTTTCGCCACGTCCTCCACTTAGGACGTTGCCTTCACGATGCGTTCATACGACATATCCCAGTTGCGCGGCAAATATCACCGGCCTTTCGAATTAACACCCAAGACGCCTCGGAAATGTGAGTCATGTTCTCGGTGCGAGAAAACATGAGGCGAATGAGAACTTTACGAAAATGTACAATGAAACTTGGAGCTTGTTCTACTTCGGAAATGCTCTACCGCGTGTTGTCGACAGGAAAGGGTGTTAACGGACGAGGGAGCGTGGGGTGGACACGCGATGACAAGACCACCACACTATCAGTGGTAGAAGGTGTCTCGACACGACAGGAGGAGAGACACGCACACACACGCGTGTCTCTCCAAAACACCCTGACCACAACGACTCGTTCATGTGAAGGGAAAAAGACGCGAAGCGACGTGTGTGAGAGTGGACGGATAGATACTATGTGTGTATGCGGGTGAGAGAGCGCGGATGAACGGCTATGGAGACGGAATGGCGTGCACGAGCCAACGAGGGCAGGGATGCAGCAACAAGAGCTGAGTGAGACGGTGAGAGTGGTGATTTCCCGCATTGCTGGCTCTAGATGAGAGAGTGTGTGTGTGTGTTCAGACCGTGTGATGGGTAAGTGGATGCGGCCGCCATAAAGCTCGGACTCTCCGATTTGGTTGCTGTCTGTCTGTCATCTCGTACAGGGGGCATTGAGTACGACGAATCATACGCATACACCTACTGTCGCGTCGACTCGGAATGAGAGCCGTGCAGAGGCAAGTTAAAATTCTGCGCGAATGTGGTGCTTCTGGCAAGGGAGGGAGGATATATATGGCACACGTTCCACGCGCGCACGCACGCATGCCTAGATGACACATCGTCTGTCGGTCGCAATTCGACCTTGCTCCTTCTCTCCACACTACTCTCTCGTTCACACTAACTGGAGCTGGGCTCGCTACTCGTCTGCTGCGATATGTTTTCGGATGTAGACAATGATGATGATGGTGATGATGATGGTGGTGGTGACGACGACGATTTGTCGACGGTCCGTTTCTCGAGTCGAATCTCACGTACAGGTTCCGCCGGCTGTTCGGCCGTCTCGTCGAGCACTTGCAGTCGGGCTTCCAGTTTTGCAGCGGCCTGTCCCACGATCATTGACGTCACGGTGACCTCGTTCTAAACGTGTTTCCCTAGCACTCGCGATGGTGCACAACTCTCACGTCATAGGTGGCGTCCACGGAGCTGCCGACGGCACAGACACAGGTCTTGTCGATGGGATGAATCATGCCCGGGACGGCGACCACAACACCCGACATGTGATTCACTAGCACCTCGTCCTTCTGCAGTGGTCAGACGGGAGATTGCATGGGAATTGCATGAAGCATACCTTGCAGTCACACTGCTGCTCGTCTACACTCGAAGTGGACTCCGTCTCGGCCGATTCGATCGATACGCCGCACTGCAATCGTTGTAATGATTGGTGATGATGACGAATGAGAGGGAATCGGCACATACATCCTGCTGTCGACTGCTCGTCGTCTTCTTGATGAGCTTCTTGGTGCCCATCGAGGTCTTGAATCGAGTGAGCACAACGTTGTAGAGCAGGATGCCGAGGATCGCAATCACCATGCCGACCATGTTGAGCGCGCTCACCGGATTCTGCAGGATCAGCAACGACGTGGCGATCGTGACAAATCTGGAAATGGCCGTCGATTGAAGTAACACGATGCGGGCGTGACGACCTCTTTGCGGTGTTGGTGATCGAGTAGGAGAGGGCGGACATCTTGTCGATGAGCTGGTAGACGGTGATGTGCTGAGCAAAGTAGAAGAAGCCCGTCGCCGAGATCATGCCGAGGAATCGCAGATCAGGCGCCCCTGGCCACCAGCCCTCCTGCAAGACTCATCATCGTCCCTGCGATCGGAATCCGACGGACCGTCAGGAGCCGTTTGCCGAGGTGCCAGGCCTCGAAGTAGAGCCAGAACGGCACAAACAGAGGAATGGCCATCTCGACGGTGAACGCCATCAGTCGACACGAATGCATGCCCGTGTCGGAGAGTGTCTGCAATTACACACATCACTTTCTTCCTTTCGCCCCGTCATGTGCTTCTGTTGTATCTTTGATTGATGCTCTTCTGTTCTCCCTGGACGCGGAACTTGTTTCTTCCCTCGTCGCGGAAGCAAAACCGTTGGCCACATCACGTGATTCTTCGCCGCCAGTCATTACTGCGCCACCTCTGTGCTAATTCTGCTGCTACGGACAGAAGGGAGCATCACACATCGCTTCATTGCCCGGTCGCCTAGCCACAAGACAAGTTCGTTCGCAGGAGAGAGAGAGAGTGAAGAAGGAGAAGCGGGAAAGAAGGGACAGCGGAAGGGGAAAAACGATAGCGACCGTGAATTTCAGTGCGGCGAATGCGCAATTGATGTTTCTCCGCCACTCGCCCATCACCACTACACACTACTGGGAAGCAGCTGCGCTGCAAATGATCGTGAAATATCGATCGTATCATCATCATCATCAGTGGGGATAGGAAGAGAAGAGGGGAGAAGCAAGTTACCTTCTTTGAGACGATGTTCATGAGACAGGCTACAAAGGTTGCGGCCAGAGCTGTCGCAAGTCCTGCCGCGTCGAACTGGAATTCGGTGGCCGACGCAAGGGCGATTCCCGCAACGATCGGAATCAGGGTCAGATAGACGACCTGCAAGTTGTGCACAGTGCTCATGCTCGATCATCACGAATCCTCCTCACGATGTGCTGTCGTTCTCGAAGTAGCAGTCGGCTGAGCACGATCGCAAAGAGCGGCAGCGACGCTTTCACTGAAAATTCTCATGTTTAAGATGAGGAAGTGATGCAGACAGGTGAGAGCATCAATTGCTGGGGGAAAATCTAGAAAAAACGAGCACACATGCTTGTGCGCATTCTCGAACACTATTCCAGATCACCACCGTGGTGCTTGCTTGTTTGCATTGCATGGGGACAACAAGCAACTTGTTTTTTTCTCGGGATTGCTTCTAGCAGTTGCCCGTTCATGGCAAGGCACACATGTGCTTGTGTTGTGGTGGATGAGGAGGAGAGAGACAAGTTCTGCTGGCACTGAACGATGAGTGTCTCGCGCGCGTGCGAGAGGCCCTGCGCTCCTCGTCGACTGCCTACAAGCAAAGAGTAGCCGCGTACATTGGTTGTAGCAGCTCAGATTGCTTGAGGGTGAAGAGAGATCGAACGAAAAGCAAGAAGAGAAAACGAGGCCGAGCACTCACCGGTGTTCGAGTAGGACACGGTGAGGAAGTGGATCGAGAGGAAGTCCATTCCCGCGTAGAGCGCCTTGCCTGAATGCGTCGTTGTTCGTGACGTAACTGTTGTGTTAACGACAGGTTTCTGATCTCGCCCCCGCTCTCGTGACCACTCTCTCGCGTGACTCCAGGGAAATCAACCCCTCGCTGCTGCCATCGTGGGTAGCATGCAGCCTGTTGTTGTCCTGTACCCACCGCTGCCGCCTTCCGATTTGACCTTGTGTTGCTGTATTGTGGTGGGCGGATGAGGAGAGGGGGGCAGGCGAGCGAACATTCGTTTCGCCAAATGGACGGATGCCGCCCACTCGATTGCAACAGTCAACTATTAATTTACTCCTTACCGATGGACTGCGGT
>JACMII010000014.1:3064-18607 GCA_014805405.1 Bunonema sp. RGD898 | reverse complement strand
TTCGCCAAATGGACGGATGCCGCCCACTCGATTGCAACAGTCAACTATTAATTTACTCCTTACCGATGGACTGCGGTATCAGCATGGGATGCCATCGCAGCGGAAACGACGTATTTCGTCGCCATGCCCACACCCACAACAGGGGTTCTGTGTAGAGAACGATGAAGACCAGGCTCGACAGGGCTACCGTCAACGGGTACGGATAGGCCTAGGTGCAGGACGATAAGGAGAATGAGGCGACGAGAAGAGAGAGAAAGGGTAGGTGGTACCTGGAGAGTGGCCTTTTCGAGAATGCTGCCGGCGGACGAGAAGCCGTAGAAGAGAATGGACAGCGCGGCGACGGTGATGCGAAAGCGCCATCGTTCGGAAATCACGCTTGTCAACCCAGCCATGCGCCGACCAATACAACTTATCCTGCAAACACCACTTCTTGTTTTCTGAACGATAAACCGGTCTGAGTGCAAAGGGGGTGAGTGAACGGGAAGCGGGCGCACAATCTAGACAACTCGGAAAACGATCGCATTGTGGGTGGGCAGGACGGCACCGTAGTGATGATGATTGCCATGATGCTGGCGCCGTCCGAATTTCACCCAGGACGATGATGCATCCGCACGAATGAAAGGGGAAGGACGGATGAAAAGAGAGGGACGAGTCGCTGGCGCTGCCGAATTACCCTCACACCAAATACCGGCCACATCACGCGTTCGCCCGTGCGTCTGCACCCGGTTGATATTTGGTATACCGGAAACGGGTCGAGGTCATCATTCCCCTCCACAACCATCACTAACAACAGTCGTAGTGGTGATGATAATGACCTTGAGTGGAAGGGGGCATCCACACTGTCTCGTATCACGCAGATACTCGAGTGCAGTGGCCGTCCATGCATCACCATTTTTCTCATGTTCTCCTTCCTTTATGTCTCTCGCGTGTCTCTTGTCTCGTGTCTCGACGCTGATGCTCCGTCCTCGACGAACTCGACTCTTCGTCTGATAGAGTGAAGGAGACTACGAGACGGAAGCGGAGAGAGGATGAGAAGGTAGGGAGAGTGAGCAAGAGAGAGAGAGAGGGAGGAGGAAGAACGGGAGAAGAGGGAAGAGGGGGTGATCGAGGGGACGAGCGACTAAATCGCACACCTCGTAGCGACGCCTTTTATAGGGGAAGTAGTGGTGGCGACGACGACGACGACGATGATGATGATAAGGAGAGAGGAGGGGGAGGGGCGTACACAGCACCGCCGTCGTCACCACTGCCATCACCGATCGCCTTCTTCTTCTTCTCTCTTGGTCGCATTCCCTCGTAGCAGCACATCACGCGCCCTCTTATCATCATTGTTCTGTCTCTCCTCTCAGCATCAGTCTCTCGCATTCGTCATTTGCATATTATCAGTCCACTCGGCGAGGGCGACACAGAGACACAGAGACGCGCTGGAGGCGACGGCCAACAAGTGTCACGAGACACCTTTGAAAGAGACGAAGAATGGGCGGAGGAAGAGGAGGAGAGGGAAGGAGAGAAGGAGATGAACACGGCCAATTGAGGGGAGAGGGTGAGGGGGCGGGAACTGGCCGATACACAAGACAATCATATGTTCCCTATCCACCCACTCGACTACTGCAACCAGATAGACGAGTCTCCCTCCTTCTAATACCATCTGATGATCGAAGTGGTGGCAAAAGAAGAGAGTCGACAAACCGATGGGCGGTCACCAGGTCACACACAAACAGAAAGAAGCTGACTGATTGGCTGACTCGCCTACATACTTTGACGATCATCATAACAGCAAGGCATGAAAGAAAGAAGGGCAGAAGGAAGGAAGGAAATGGCGCCCCAGACAGTCGACGCAATTGAACAGGATCGGACGCGACGGCATTTATAAGAGCGTCACAACGGTGACACGCGCCGACAGCAGTCGGGTGACGATGATATTCTTCCGCCTCCCCCCGCCCTCGTCCTTGCCCATCTTTGGTCTGCACCGTATGTCACACATCGAGGGTGACAGTGTTGCCACCACCACCACCACCACCACCACTACTACTAATCGACTGACTGACTTGGATTTGCCGAACTTTGGACGCGTTCGCCACGTGTCGATGGGCGCGCTGAAGTCAAATCAGACATCTGCCCCGATCCAACACGATGATGGCCATGGATGAGAGAGGGGATAAGACACTGAAAGGACCACAATCCGTCGTCGTTGTTGTCGTCGCCGCAGGAGGGAGGAATGAAGATGACGCCACGACGATTGTATCGTTGACGCGTGTCATTGTCTTCATCTCCTCATCACACCCATCTCTTGCTTTTTTTGAAAGAGAGCGAGTAGGCGGGTCAAAGTCTGTCTCTCGGCTCGACGACGAAGAGGTCAAGTCGATTGGCCGAACGTGAGGCGGAGTGAAGTGGATTGCGCTAGAGGTAACGTTCGATCGTGTGGCCGGTAGGATCGTCTGTCGGCCACTGTGTGCAGTCAACACAGCGCGTCTCTTGAGGATGTGTGTGCGCGCGTGCGTGTGGATGCGGCAGTGAGTGTGAGAAAACGGCACTCGGGCGCGTCAATTCTGCGTGAGGCGGCTGGGCCTGGTGCTTCGTCCGTCCCTCCCCCTCCCCCTCCCCTCCACTGCGGCCTTCTCTCCTCTCGCTCGCCGCGTCCTCCTCCTCCTCCTCTACCTCGTCCCTCTCTTTCCGTTGCCCAGCTCCCACGCCACCCTCTTCCACTTCAGTATGCTCTGCGCGCCAGTCTGCCGTTGCCGCCTTCCCCTCACCTCCTCTGCAGTGTATATCGCCTTCCTCCTCCATCTGTGCCTCATCTTGCAGTCTCTTCGATGTAGCGGTTCTGCGAGGGCGACACAATGCCGCGTCCCCACATGATCTATTTCTTCTTCGTCTCCTTTTTCCTCTCTATCCCATGCATACTCGTCAATGCACCGTTGGCCACCGCCACTGCCGCCGATTCGGACGGCTACATGGAGAAGGCGAGAAACGCGCTCGCCGCACTCATACAACGCGACTTTGAGCGACATGTGCGCGACAAGCTCGTCGAAGAGGTACGATGCGTTTCGAGTCAACTCCTCTCGCATAATAATAGCAATGATACTTGTTACTATGTGCAAGCGTGAAATTATGTCTCAGGGCCTCGAGAAGTACGTCAACGAGCATGTGCACGCCGAGCATCCGCCCATCGAAGAGGCTGCGCTCAAGGCGGAGCGCGAACTCGCTTCCCTGTTCGAGAAACGGGTCGCCGTTCTAAGAGTGCGTCTTTAGTTGCTTATACTGCCCACATTTAGTATGTATGTAAACGCGTTCCCTTCCTCTCTCCACGTGCTCCTCTTTTTCTCGTATCGATTCGCATTTCTGCTTAGGGTGGCTGGGCGCCGCGGCTAGCTAGCAGCCCGTGAGGCTAGCGGCGCGCGCGCCAATTGGAAGGGTGAGGGGGGACGTGAAAGGAGCTGCCCGAGGAGGCGGCCCCCGCATTGATTGGCGCCGGCGCTGGTGCCACTGCAGTCCCGCTCCACTTTTCTGCCTCCTCTCCAGAGCAGCAGCATTGATTATGTTGAAGGAACTGACGGGTGTCGCCGAGACGGCTCTCTCTCGCTACCGACCATCCTTCTCGTCGGTTCAACTGCTCGACGACGCGGAATTATGCGCCCGTGTCTCGAAGGCTATGAACAAGGTCAATGTCAGCGGCAGGTCTGAAACTGGATGACCACTGCGCAGAGCACCGAAACACCACTCACAAATGACAGGTTCGACCCGGAAGAGGCGGGACAAGACATGGAGGGAGTCCGTGCGAACTCCACCGGCGTGCACTTTGCCCTGGAGGCGTACCGATGCGGTAACATGACGGGGCGAGGGGAGGATTTGCACGAGAGCGATGCAGACGAGTCGGTGATTCGCGACTTCGAGTGGACCGGACAGGACGACATCCAGAGGACGATGATCGCAGCCAAGGCGGCGCATCCGAGTCTGGCGCACCTGTACATCGGCACGTATCACGGCATCACACGCATGTATCCTAGTGAGCCATTTCACGCCGTACGAATGTGATGCTCCCTTCCATCTGCAGGCCGAAAGTGGGTGATCGAGCCGGAGGAGATCTCGATCGACCTCTTCCAGCCCCAGTTTCGACCCTGGTTCGTGGCGGCCGAGTCGCCGCCCATGGACATTCTCTTCCTCGTCGATTTGTTCGTCGCTTTGAATCTCATCCCTACTCACCGCCCGCGCAAATCCCTCTCTCCTGCAGTTCTGGCTCGATGAAGGGCCAATCGTCGCATCTCACCAAGATGACCATGCTGCACGTGCTCGCCATCATGGGTCCGCAGCACAACTTTGCCGGTACGTGTCTGTAACCTCTTGGCGATGACGAGTGCATTGGGGCACGCACACAGGCGTCTGGTTCAATTCGCAATTCGGCAACATCTTCCCCTGCAAGGACTTTTACTTCTATCCGGCTACCACTCGCAACAAGATTGTAACTGGATATATTAGAGACACGCAAAACGAGTGGGATAGATCTTCCGCGACCAGCTGGAGAAGATGGAGGAACGCGAGCAGGCCAACATCGGGCCCGCACTCGACTACTCGTTCACCATGCTCAGGGTTCGTTGCGTTCATTCCGTTCGGACAACAACAGAACCGCCGGCAGAATTCGTCGATCACTCGGCCGGGCAGTCAGCGCATCCTCATGCTCTTCACGGACGGCATCGACGGTGGGTTCCTTGGCTGGTGGCTTGTCTCAATGCAAGGCGTCCGCCTCCTTTTGAAGACTTTCCCTACGCACTCTGTCAACGGCATCTCTCGAAGAACGACAGCGAGCCGGTACGCGAGAGAGGGAGATGGCACGGAGCGAGTGATGTGTGCGTGAGCGACTCAGATTCGGGTGGCCGCCTTCTCGATGGGATTCGGAGTCGGACGACTGTCCGAGCTGGACTGGCTGACGTGCGCGACGGGCGGGACGCAACGAGTCGTCGACTCCGTGTCGGACGTCCGTCACCAGGCGAGAGCGCACATCGAGCTCTCGAACCATGCCTACGCGACGCATCTCAGCAAGATGCACGTCAAACAGAGACCGATCGCGTGGTGAGTGAACGCTTGCGTGCGAGATGAGCGAAGAGGAGTCTACGTAGGACGACGTCGTACATGGACACGCAAGCCGGCGGACAGACCGTCTCGCTGGCGATGCCGATCGTCGACCGGACCGTGGTGCAGCGATCGCTCGACGAGGATTCCGCCTCGAACTGGACGTTGACGCGCGAGCAGCTGAATCCGTTCGGCGGTATCGCCGCGGTGGATGTTCGCCTCTCGGAGGTACGCGCCCTTCTCGACGTCACCGAGCCGCACTACGCGTTCGTCATCGACAACAACGGCATCGTGCTCTATCATCCCGAACAAGTCTTGCCGGTATGTCATTTGGCGGTGGCGCAACCCCTCTCCTCTTGGACGCACACACCGTTCACGTCTGCTCAGAAACGAGAGGTCTACTCGATTCGCCGGTCGGCCTGCTATCGTGCCAACACGCCATGGTCTCGATCCCGTGCGGCCGCCTCGCTTCGCGTTCAATTCGGATGGGCAGACGACCGGGCGCATCGACTGCTCGGACTCTCCGACTCGATCGCCACCCAGCACATTGTCCGTTCGCTTGTTCGCTTGTTTGCACCGATCCCCACCGATTGTTGCAGGCCACCATGGAGCCGAACACCGAGACGTTCACCTCGTTCTGGCAGGGGATGCTGCGACGCGAGTGCTCCAACAAGCCCGTCGTCGATGTGAGCGGTTTCTCTCTCGTTTGCCTCACACGTCATCACCCTACAAGCGTGCAGGGCGACCGTCAGTACGTGTGTCGTCCCATCGCGAACACTCCATTTGTGGTCGCCGTCGTTGGCTACTCATCCCGGCGACCCATCCCGGCGGCCACGCCATTCTCAGTGTCTCCCTCCATGCTATCGGCTCTCACCTCGTCTCCACTCGTTCATCTCTCGCTCTCGCCCACTGCCAGGTGCTTACTTACCCCATTGGACGAGAGAGAGAGAGAGAAATCATCATCCTGCTGTGTGGTCAGGTGTGCGGACGCCCAGGAGCCGCTGGGGGCTGCGGACCCGACCGGAAATCTGCTGACCGAAGATGCCACTGTACCACATTCGAGAGTCTTTTCCATTCCGTCTCACAATGTTCAGTCGCTTGGCTGCGGCACTCCGGCTCTAGTGTCCCGTCTGGCAGCGTCGTTGTCCAGCTGGATCGACGGCTGGGATCGGGACAGAACGACGGAAACGATGAGTGAGAACGAGACGTACACGTGCGGTCATTCGGTTCCGCGTCACTTCTCGCCGCACTTTGGCGCCTCGTTCGTGCACACGTTCACGCATCTCACTGCCGTCTTCCCTGCATGGTGGGAGAGCAGGACTTTGAGCCGAATGAGTCAGTCCCCTCCTCTGTGCAGTCGCTACAAACTGGCGCGTCCCTTCTCGAGACGACTCGAAGCGACGAGATGGAATCGGACGGAAGGACAACTCGAGATTCGAGTCGATCCCATCACCGGTTACTCGCTATATATGATCCCCGCACACCGAGTCGTCATGACGATCGTTCGAATGCAGGAAACATGGCGGTGATTCGACCGATCGCGCATCCCGACCTGCCGTTCCGATCGGCCGAGGCGGGCGTGGTCTACAATCCGTCCTACCTGAACGGCCTTCTCTCCGAGTGGTCGTCCTCGAACGCGGAGCTGTCGATGTGCCGACAGCAGCAGCGCGACTGCCTCGTTCTGTCCGACAGTGGATGGTTGCTGGGCCGAGTGGGCGGTCCGTCCAAGTACCGGTTCCCGGTTCATCTCTTCGACTTCGACCCGAGCCTCTTCAACGCCCTCCGCGCCCAGCGCGTCATTCGCACCTGGAGTCTGGTCGAACACGAGGCCGAGTGCGTGGCCAGAGGCACGTCTATTCATGCCGGGACGGGTCCGCTCGCTGCGACCGCAAGCCGAGCCCGGTCTCTGATCCAGTCGCTCCTCCGACTGCCGGTCCTCCTCCTGTCCCGACTGCCCGTCCACCTCTGGGTGCACGATCTGCTCGGGTTCGATGCGGACGCTCAGCCAGCCATGCACGGACAGTCGTGCGTCTTTCATCCCGTCGACAAGGTCCCTCCTCCTCCTCTTCTTCTTCACGTCTCCACTTCAGATGGATCGCTGCTCGCAGCGTCTCCACTTTGCCCGCGTCGAGTCGGGCACCACGAATGTCATCAGTTTCGGATCGGACATGCGCTGCAACCGGTTTGAGACGGCGTAGAGTTGTTGGTAGAACGATACGAACTAGCACGGTCCGGATGCTGTCACTTCCCGGCACAAAGATCCGACTCGTCATAGCCACGACGCCATGCGTGAACTGGAAGCCCTCTGCTGCTCAGCACGAGCACTTCTCGTCGAGACCCGAACGACGTACGACAGACATTTCTCATGATGACGATGATCTTGTGTGACTGCATGCAGTGAGCGACTGCGCCTTCCTGTCCAACTACTACCGCCAGCCGCGTAAGGAGCTTCTCTCGTCTGCACCTCTACATCCCAATGTGAGTGTGTTCATGTCGAGGCGCCGCTCACCCAGGTTGCAGGACAACTACGCGACCTGCGACCTGTCGTCGTCGTCGGCGCACTCTAGGCACAGGCTGTTGTTACTCGTCACCAGTTGCACTTCTCTACTCACTCTCATGATCTCCTGGAATTACGGGTTCCACTGACACACTCGGTTGTAGGATTTACAACGCTTTCCGCGAGAAACTCAAATAGTTGACCTCCTCTGTATCACTAGCAGACAGAAGTCTAAATCAGGGGCTGAGAGTTCGGGTGTAAGGGGTAATCAGGCTCACTGATTCCGAATATCTGATTTATTTTTGTTGAAAATCGTACAATTTGCATATTTGTGCAAAACGCGATCTCAACATTGATAGCTCATTACTCTGCGAATAATTAACCAATTCGCGTGAGAATTGGAATATAGGTTTCACCAATTGAGGGTTTCAGGCTGTAAGATTTCCAATTATGAAGGTTAAATTTTAGAACAAAATCGTCATTCCTTAATTTTGTATCGTGCATTTAGGCCAATTTTGATGTTGGTCGAAGAAATGGCCATCGAATATGAATTCCCCGTAGTCGGATCTACCAGAAGACGATGGAAAATGGACTGTCCTAACCTAATTCCTCATAATGTTTTATCCCACGCAGCATCACTTGTCTATCAGACAAGCGCAATCGAGACAACCACAAATTGCCAGCGAAAGGAGAGCAAATATCCCGCCATGCCAAAAGGAGGGCGGGAGAGGTGCAAAAAAGAGCCCAACTTCACGTCGATTTCCGCGAATCTCGTGAAACGATAACCTTTGAGATGGCTCTTGAGCTGACGGAAAGGGTGGTAGATAGTCTGACGACGCGATGTCCGCGAAATGAGGAAACAGCGTTTCGCGGCACTGAGGCTTGCCGTGCTGTCTAAAAATGCAGAATTGATCCTTTGAACCGTCTTCCTCGTGCTAGTGCGCCGTAGCCACTCGTATAGCATGAGGGTTCGCATTTGATAGCGGCTCATTGGCACGAAAAAGCTGTTGACGAGAACGATAGAGCGTTATAGCCGAACTGATAGCGCAGGAGAATCATCATAAACAATCTGGGAGAGCTTTGTCGTCTATTTGGCGAATATTTTTGCTTTCGCACATAGGAGGGTGAGACAGCAACGATTTTCCAACGTCGCCGGGCAATTCTGAAGCGTTTTCCATAGTTTTCTGGTAGATTCGATCACGGGGAATTCATATTCGATAGTCGTTTCTTCGACCAGCACCAAAATTAGCCTAAATGCGCGACACAAAATAAGGAATGACGATTTGGTTCTAAAATTCAACCTTCATAATTGGAAATCTTACAGTCTGAAACCCTCAATTGGTGAAACCTATATTCCAATTCTCACGCGAATTGGTTAATTATTCGCAGAGTAATGAGCTATCAATGTTGAGATCACGTTTTGCACAAATATGCAAATTGTATAATTTTCAACGAAAACAAACCAGATATTCGGAATCAGCGAGCCTGACTATCCCTTACATTCGAACTCTCAGTCCCTGATTTAGACTTCTGTTTGCTAGTTACAACACTCTTTGAGTCTCTCGCGGTAAGCATTTTACTTCAGTTCGCGCAAGCAATCTCTTATGAGCACTCCACCGATTGGGTGTATCCTTCTCACTTGATCTATTCTCCGAGTACTCGTCTATCTGAGAATGACGATCTGCTGCGGCGCAGGATGATCTTTCTCCCGAGAAGAAGTGAACGATGGCGATGATGAAGTGAGCGGTCGTTGAAAGTGCACTCTTCGCCGTCCACCCCTTGTCGTCATTCCGCCTGCCGTGCACGTGCGCAAGACGTGTCTCCGCCAGACGTCATTGTCGTCGTCCTCCTCGATTGCAGTCGGCACAACGCGCATGCATTTCGGACAGACCGTACGCAGCTCGCCCTTCTTCGATACAACTGTTGGAATGCGTGCGCGTCTCAGCACAACTGCACTGAATTCGTCGTCACCTGGACAGTCGGCTCGTTTGATGTGCAACGGGAAGCGCTGTCGTTCAACGGGAAGTTCGCATCGCGGACACTGTCGATACAACGACGACGCTCGACACGACCTGGAGAGATGCGAGAAATAGTTGCGAAGCTCGATCGTCTAGTGGAATGTTTCGTTTGACAGCGTGGGTATTCAGCGCACAGATCGCCTACCTGTGCGCAGTGTTTACACTTTTCCAGCAGTCTGCACCCCGATTGGTAATGCTTGTCGAGTGCATCCGGACTCTGGACAAATTCCTGGCGATAGAGTCCGCAGAAGACGCACGTTCCAACTGCTGTCTTCGATAGTGCGCTCTTTGCCGCCACCGCCGATGACTCAACCGTCTCTGCAGTCTCAACTTGAGCTGGTGACGATTCGTCCTCCAGCTGCTGCTGTTGTGGTGGTGCTGTTGCTGAACTTCTAAAAGTCTGTCTGCATGCGCCAGACACAAATTCACGACACCCGTGCACAGGCAGACAGATAGACAGAGAAGACGAAGCAAAGCGAAGAGTCAGTTTAGCAGCGTGAATACGAGAGCCGAATCGTGCACGTACGATGTGAGAACGTTAGTAGTAGGCGTCTGCGAAGCTGGTCGTATACTTGGGCGAATCACGCGAGGCGTTCCTCCTTGACTGCTGTCTGCTTCCCGTTCGAATGGCTCGTCTCGCATCTCGATCGCTCGTCGACACCTCGATCTGGTCCCGCAACTCGCGGGACAGCGCGTTCTCGGCGGATGTGGAGTCGAGCGAGTCGACGTAGCGCGACAGTTGAGCTATCACGGCGGGGTCGCCGGTCTCGAGTAGCAATGCAAACTGCTTCTTGCCCGCCGATCGGATCTGTTTGCGACGCCGCATGCCATATGTACTAGGCAAGATGGGAACCTCGGAGTCGGCATGCGCCAGACAGCTGGTCGACAGATTGACGGCTTGGCGCAGATCCACCCCACTACAAGGGAGCGTATTTCAGGAGGGGAACGGACAACTCTCGCCACACGTACGGGATCGTCTCCGCGTACTGCTGGTAGCGGAGATGCTGAGCCAGCATGGTCGTCAGCTCCGCTCGGGCCTTGTCCAGCCGACTGGGCCGATTCGACGAGAGCGGCTCGAACAGGATGCGCATCATTTTCGCCGCCATCTGTCTCGCTGCATGTCTGACGAGCCAGCCAAAACAGCGCTCCTCACATTTCGCTCTCCCGCTTCGGCGACTCGTCTCAGCGTCTGTTCCGTCTCGTCGGCAGTCCGTCGATCGGTCTTTCCCGCTTTGGCGGCAGTGTGTCGTTGCAGAACGGCGTCCATGATATTGGGCGCAAACCCTTGGCAGTCCTTGGCGGCTCGTCGCCCGACCCATTCGACGAGCACGAATCGCAGCAGTTGCAGTGCTTTGCTGTGAATTGCGTACAGTGGATGCGCCAGAAATGCGGGAAGAGCCGAGAGGACGCGCTCGCAGACCGCGGCCTCCTCCTGATTGGTTCGAGTCGCCTCGAGATCAAGTCGCATCTGTGTCAGTTGGTCTAGAAGACGTTGGTGCTGAGACTTGTCGTCGTATTCCTTGTGGGGAGGAGGAGGCGACTGAGAACGGCGCTGAACGTAGGCGAAATGCAACGTCAAACCGGCGGCAGCGCACTGAAGGACGGTCGTCTCGCACGCTGGACGGGCGAGGGCGATCGTCTGCGTGGCGGCGAGGGCGACCGTCGGCGTGGCGGAGACGGCGCTCGAGCTGGTGGGGTTGCGTGTCGATAGACGGACGATCGAGTCATGTCCAGGGTGAGCGACTGCACTCGCCGCACGAAAGTCTCAGTCATTCTCGTTCACGCCTGCCTGTCGTCTCGGCCCAGTCCTCAGACTCGGTCCCGACAGAGGGCGTCGTCGTCTGGGAGACGTCGTGGTTCCTTCGCTAGTGCTGTTTGAGGTGTTGATGGCATCGGTCTGCACGAGAACCGACGCGCGTGCTGGCTCGGTCTGGATGCGGGTGCTCTCTCGCATCGCGTCCGTCTGTTTCTCAATTCTTGCAGGCTGTTGTCAAAGTCACCTGAGTCATGCTGCTGTTTGCATGGCTCTTCACCACCGCTTGTTTATCGGTGTTGCTCGACGGCTCGATAACGGCTGATGTGGCAGTGTCGGCATCGCGGGGAGACAGCGGCGACTCATCGCGACGTGGACTCAGATCTAAACAATTCCGCATTCCACCTCGCATTCCTATCATCGCTCGCCGACCGATTGGACGGTACAAGTGCGGTGCGTTGGGATTGACTGCAGCGGCGATTAGCTCGCCCCGCTCGTTGCGTTCCAACGGCACGCCGTAGATGCGAACCCGTTTCAGACCGACCTAGGTGAAGTCATCGAGTCGTCGTAAAGAAGACAGAGCACCTGGCTGTTAGAATTCGATCGGGTGGCGTGTGGCAGGACAAGGTCCAACTGGATAAAGACACAAACCACATCCAGCAGAATGGTCTTCAGTTCGCGTTTGTTCGCCGCCTTCGACTCTTTCGTGGAGACCGTGCTAAAACAGCAGTGGCTGTCGAGGAAAGAGCGATCGCCCGACCGTACCCGAGTCGAGTGAACGGGCCCTGCGAGTAGGAGGACGCCGACACGATGAGAGAACGAGGAACGAAGGTCTGATGTAGGAGCAGCTCCAGTTTCTTGACTACGCATAGCGATCGAAGGTCGAGCAGAAGCGAGACGGACTTGACTCTGGAGGACTCTTTCGACGATATCCACTCGGTCCGCGTCAGCGAGTTGTCGTCCCAGTTCTGGTTTCGTCCGGCCGAAATCAGCGAGAACTCGAGCAACTCTTCTCGCGCGCCGTACGCCATTTCCGTCTGCCACAAAGACGTCGGTTCCGGCATCTTCCCAGTCACCGGCTTGTATCCAGGCGACGGGAATGCGGGCTCAACAGGCAGCAGACCACCAACCTGACAACGGACATCGTAGCAGCAACACCAGAGTTCGCCCGGACTCTTGAATTCATATAGCAGTGTGTGTGTGAAGAGACGAGCAGAAGCACCAGATGCGTGTGAGTGTGTGCGTGCAATGTTGTTCTTGCTGTTATTGCTGACAGTGCCAATGTTGTCGTCTCGTCCTTTTCTCCTCTCACTCTCAGTGTGGTGTAATCGACCAATGGATATGGTAGTAGGTCGGCCCCTCTCGTCTTCGTTCACCAATAGTACTCGTCGCCGAGGACGCGTGCCTTGTGTCGTGGCCGAAAGATGAGCGGCTTGAAGACGACCTTCGAGCTCTCCTCCGAGTACCTCCAAGTTTCAGTCTCTGAATTGAGAACCGACCGGCACAACTACCGATTGGGACAGCTGCTTGCGAGGATGCATTCGCCTCGCGGACCGCGCACGAATCCCGCCCGGCAGACGCATCGCGGGTAGTAGCACTTCGGGTGGTTCTCATCGTGCTGACAGTGCGGTGGACTGTGTGGTTTACTCGTCTATTCTGTTGCGGACGCCTCAACCCGGAACCTGTATAGGTTGTCGCACGACTTTTCGCAATACGTCTCGGGTGCACATCGGACGTGTCGCTCGGTCGGCCGACAGTTAGCCTCGCTCGGCTCCAGCCACGACCGACCGTCCTCCCACCAGTGCTGTTGCTGCAACGACGGACTGTACGATTCATCGCCCTTTGTCTCCATCTAACACTCTCTTGCTTGCTAGCTAGCTTACTCACTCACTCATCTCTTTGTTCACGGGCTGTCAACTGATAATAGATTGCGTGGGGGGGACCTTGTCTCGTCTTCGCACCTCCACCAGCTGGAAATTGCAAAAAAAATCAACCGGCTTACCAGCGACTGTCGCTTTTTGTTGACGACGCTCGCTCCAGCTGCTGCGGCGGGCGTGTGTCGGAAGTGGCGCTGGCGATGGTGAGGAGGAAGATTGTGATGATCGCTCGCCACGTGTCTTGCCGGTTGGATTGGCGGGTGTTGGGAGCCGGTCGAAAGTTGGCAACAGCAACACAGCAGGCCCACGCCCAGAAGGAGCAGCATGGTCGAGGAGGACATTATGGTGCGATGGAAGAGGAGGAAGAGGTCGGGGCACGCACTGATGACTGGCCGGCAAGGCGGACCCGGACCGACACAATGGGTACGACCCGGCACAGGCGCTCTTTATCAGAATGGAAGGGCAGCAGCGACAGAGTCGTTCGCTCGCACGAGTTAGGGCTTGTCAGATTGCTGGCGAAACACAGGCCGAAGTTGTTGCAGTCCGAGGCGACAGGAAGAGGAGGGCAGTGTGACTGGGCGGAAGAATGCCGGATATGAGAAGCAGCCAAGACAGGAGGAAGTCGATCGACTGGAATGAGTGGAATACGCCCCTCTCTCCTTTCCTATCTCTCGTCTTTGCTGTCCGCCCCCTTCAAACACGCCCCTCCTCTCCCTTCCCTTCCTCTTCTCGTGACGTCAGTGGGACGCAGACCTGCTACTAGCACTGCTGCGACTGCACATTCTGTACTCGGCGCCCGTATTGTCATCCGACTGGGCTTGTGGCGAGAGAGAGAACGCACGCCCAGATAGCGCACGACCGAGGGAATGCAGGTAAGCCTCTGCGGCAGCTACTTCCCTGTCAATTCCTCCGCCTCCGCCACCGTCGCACTTCCATCTCATTCTCCCCAGGCTAAACCCTCATTCCTGCATCCTGACTTGCCATCTGCTGATACTCGACACCTCCCATCCGAGACGGACACACGCGACCTCGCACAACTGATCTTCCACTCGTGCTCGACGCCGCCTTGCACCGCCCCCTTCGTCACCGAAAACCGAGCTGCCCGGCTTTATCTAGAGAAACGCGCCCACATGCATCGACTCAGCCACACCCACGGGGAGGAAGGGGAAACCAATCACACACCACTGTCGCCCGAAATACACACTGCACGCAGGAACTCGGCGTTCCAAGAAGAAGACACTAGCCTCCTTCACCAGTTTCTCACGCAACGGCGGCGCACCAGGCGCACAGACAGAACAAGACGATGACGAAGAGATCGATCCTCAAGAACAAGGGAAGAGAGGCGTCGTGCGTGTGCGACGGACGATGGCGACAACGAGAAGGATTTTGCGAAAAGAACGAAGAGGATGATGGTGCGGCTGGCCGACTAGTCAAGCCAGTAGTAACAGCACAGGAGACGGTAGAAGCACCCCTTGAACTTGCCCCAACGACTGTTCGCCACCGCGCTCGTCGGATCGATCGCTGGACAGAGACCGCAACGGGGAGACTCGTCCACAGAGGAGGCTGATGGCGTCGACATCGTCGAGCATGACCACGACGAGCGCCAGGCGCCGATCGCGTTCACGCATCCTACGAGGAAGGGTATGCCTGTACAACGGACGGGGAACGAGCACCCACCGGAATGGGCGAAATGGCCGCAGATGAGAACGGCGAGAGGCTCGTCGAACGGCAGCGTCCTGCAGATGTGAACTGCACGTAAACGGATGCGAGCCTCACGTGAGACAGAAGGCGCAGCACTGCTGGCAAGCCACCAGACGACCCCGCGTCAACGTTCGAAAGGAGTCGGCGCGTGCTACCGAAGCCGCTTGATTTCGAGGCGGAACGTCCTGCACGCAAAATGAAATCCAAATACTGTCGAGGAACCGTGACGAAGACGCGACCGAAGGGCAGTTCGAACGCGGACGGCTGCTGTTTCAGTAGAATTCTGTTCAGCGCGGGCACACTGCACGAGCTCTTCAATGTTCCAGACTTTTGGCTCGTGGCGCTCGCTCGAAGACTGGCTGTCTGAAAACAGTCGTCAGAAGTCGCGATGCGTACCGATCATCATACCTTGCTGGCGAATGGTGAGTCTCCCCACAGAAGCGTGGGCGGCGGAAGTGTGCGGGCCAGAGCCAACATCGCAAAATAACGATTGAAATTCGATCACGTAGACCCGAGGCAGAGCTCGCCACATAGATCGTATGAAAATTTTAGATTCGCCCCCCTAGGATTGTCGTTTCGTTTCGCGAAGGGTCTCGTCTTCAACAGATAGACTTGTCCTACATAAACAAG